>VXBJ01003717.1:2746721-2774969 GCA_013400055.1 Nycticryphes semicollaris
CCTCCCGCGGCGCGGGGCCGGGGGCGGATGGCGGGGCCGCACCGCACCTCTCGGGCGCCGGCCCCGGTAGGTGTTTGTCGGCCGTTCCCGGGCGCAGGAAGAAGGGGAAGTGGGGGGGAGAGCAGCGGTGAGAGCAGGCGCTGGGTTTCGGGGCTCTGTAACATGGTTTCTCATGTGTGTGTTTTCTTTCTCTCCTCCTCCTCCTTCTCCGCCGCCTCTCTCCTCCTCCCCAAACACACACGTACACACACACACACACACACAAAAACGCTTCCCCTCTCCCTCCCCCTCCTCAAGGCCGAAAAGGCAAGCCAAACCTGCAGCCGACGAAGGCTTTTGGGATTGTAGCGTGTGCACCTTCAGGAACAGCGCCGAAGCCTTCAAATGCAGCATCTGCGATGTCAGGAAAGGCACCTCCACAAGGTACGTCTGCTCCTTCCAACACGGCCCTTTGCTCCGCGCTGGCCTGCACCGACTTGTTGATTCCCCCCCCACCCCATCCCCGACTGTTGCCTGGATATCGCCTGGTTGCACCTTCTTTCTCCCCTTCCACTCCCCCTCACCCCCGCCCGCCATGCAGTCCTTTCTGTCCCCGTTTAAAAGCGTGTGGATTTTAAAAATTCTCTTTCAAGCATTTAATTGGAGCTGGAGGACACGTTCCGTGGATGTAGCAGCGACCTGAATCTTTTTGTTGTTCTGTGCCTTTTTGTCGCTGATGCGTGGAGGACCTCATGGAGATCCACAGGCTGACAGAGATTCCTGGCTGTAGTTTGGGGCAGGTGGTTTTCCGTGGTTTGGGTGGAGACTTACCTGTGTTTTTTATGAAATGATCGAGGATTAGGGAATGAGAAAGGAAACGGCTGAAACTAAAACTGCCACAAGAACAACAACTCCCTTCCCGAGCTGTTGATCTCTCGGTGTCTGTTGTCATCCGAAAGGAATCGGCTTTGTGCTCGGTGCGGGAATGGTGAGGATTGCCGAAAGCTTTAGTTGTCAGGTCTCTCTGATTGCCTCATGCTGAGTAACTCTTTACGAGATGGTGAAGCTGACATACAGTAGTTAATTCAGTCTCAAAAAAAAAAGATGTCCAAAAACTTGCGTGGTCCTGGTTAATGGGTTCAGAAAGTTTTCTCCTGGAAACAGCAGCTGGTGCTAAAATGGGTGTGTGGTGCTCTGCTTTGTCTTCTTTTTTTCTGATGTGTTCTACCACGTTGACTTCTGATTTTGTTCATATTGCACCTTCCATAAATTTGAGTTGCTGTTGCTCTGCTCTGCCAAGGAAGTAATCCATAAGATCTCCATTGTGAAAGGCATCATTTTCCTCCTTTGAGCAAAGCAGGGTATTGAGATGCTCTCATCAGCAGGCTGTTTGCATGACTTGGCTGTCTTGATTTGATTGACAAAGGAGGTGAAAGCGTGTTTGGTTGGTTATTGTTCATGCTGTGCTTTAAACAATGTGAAGGGCCTACATTTTTAATGGGGAGCATGCTTTTAGGCCATTGAAATTCTCCGAGTTGCAGCAACAGAATGCTGTTGTACTGCACAGTGTGTTTTATGATGCATGTTAGTTTCAGGTATCCCTATGCTTTTTACAAAAGATAGTGAGGTGTTGAACTTAAAACAATTCTAAGTAACCTAGTTAAAGCATTGAGTAAGGTCGAGCTTTTGGGACAGTAGTGTCCTGTGTGCATCTACAGCTGATTTTTAACTTGTTTGTTAAAGTTTTGTCAACGCTTGATTTCTGTGGTTCTCTGTTTCCTTTGGCTTCCCCCTTGGCTCAGGTGAAACACTTTGATCCTGCAGCTGCCTGGTCTTTAAACTGTGCTACTGTAGTGTGTGGCCTCGCAGTCACCGCGGGTCCCCACAGCCTCATGTCAAGCGGTTGTGGGAGGAGAGCCTTAATGAGATGTAGGAGCCCATATGGGCTGTGTCTTCCATCAGACTCGATCATTGTCATTTGGCCACTGTGCTGATGTTCATTTCGGGAGCAACAGCTTTCTCTGGTGTGCCCTGACTTAGTTTTTTTTCAGACTGTTGGGGTAGTAGGATGTTTTGTCTTTTAAAGGGCCCGCCAGAGGGGTAGCAGTTGATTTTGGGTGAAGAACTGTAGCCTTACTTGCAGATGTGATCCTCGGGTCTAGAACATTGTACTTCTCTTTAGCTTTTAATGGACCCTTATGAATGGCTTCTAATTTTAATTCATTTAATTCATCAGCTTTCTATTCATTTTTGCTGCTTTTTAAATGGCTTTTGTTTGTGGAATTTGAGAAAGTATTTAAAATACTCAATGGACCATCATGTCTTCTTGCATATTTATATCGTTTATGCATAAATATAACCGAGAGCAGGAATGATTGAACGTTGTGAGCTGAGTGGTGTGTGTTGAGAAGAGCTGGGAGGTCAGAGCTCTTTGTTGTGGTACTGCCTTGAGTGTTACAGTATGTGACGTTCCAGTCAACGCTGGGGAAATTCTTCAGAATTTTTGAAATAAACGACTGATGTAGAGATACTTAACGAGTTGTGATTGATAATTTATTACTTGAAATATACGGTGTCTGATGAGCTTGACTTTGAAGTTGCAATTTGACAAGTTGATGACACTTTTTCCGCATTTAAAAATGCCTTGCCTTCATTAAGGCTTACTTCAGTAACACTTATCGGAAATTTATCAAACTCACTTTGGAAAAAAGAAAAAGCAAACCAAAAAACCCAAGAAGTGAAAGATAGACATGGTGAGGTAGCTGGTTTTCATCAAATTACTGTTTGTAATTACACCATGCCCAGTTTTTTTATTAAGATCTGATATGACTTACTCCCCCCTCGTCCACTGTGAAGCTGGTTATTTGCTGTAGAGCTTATTTTGGCTGATAAATAGTTTCTGATTTGAGATCTAGTTAGGATGCTAGTGAATTCTCACTGTGTGTGTATTTTTTCAGACTCGATCTAATCTGTTGGTGTGTGGGAGGGGTGGCTGGCAGCAGTTAGAAGTTTTACTTTCTCAGATCCAGCTATCCCCTTTCCCAAGGATCTCATAAAAGGAGCTTGAAACACGGGGAGTTTTGGAGTGGATGTGCCAAGTCAAAAATCACTGTAGATGCTGAACAGTTAAATTGCACCTGAATACTTTTTCAAGGGGCTGTTTATAAATATTTCAGTTGCACTTTTAAATAAAAATGAGGTCAAATCCATCTCAAGAGAATTGGGAGTTGTCGTGCAAAGACTACATTAAACCTGTAGTACTTAATTGAGTACTGGATTTGTTACAGTATGTCGCTGACTCCCTTTCCTCGACTTTATTCTCGCTGTTTCATGGTTCAACTTTACTATGCCCTGTTCAGACAAGTATGTTGAGTTTTTTCTACTGTTTTCCTGTGAGAGTCAAGGCAAAGATATAAGCTGTGTTCAACACAGCATGCAGTTGGGCGAGATGATGATTTAACTGGTTGGCTTCGGAGCAAGCAATGGTAGGGTGTTGCTGGGGTGTACAATAGTGTTTTCTTTCCCGGAGGTTTTTGTATCAGTGTAATGGTGCAGGGAACTGGTGCTGGCCACCACTTCCACTTAGGTCCTGTGGTTCTTCTGGTGGTTTGCTTTGGTGTAGCCCCACCAGCTCCTGTACACAGGGGAAGGCTTGAATTAAAATTCCTGCTGAGAAGTTTGCTTCACAGACATGCATTCCCTTCCAATATCCATTACTACTTCAAATGCAGAAGGAAAGTTTACTTTGGATTTCCTAGGGATGTGAGGGCAGAATTTGGCCTTGTATTTCCCGTTCTGGGAGCTGTGTGTTCCTGTTTGAGGGTTGACAGTGGTTCCCTACTTCCATTTGTTTTTCTTAATGGTATTCTTGCTCCTCTTCCTCTTTGGTTCTCTGATGGTTTCTGTATGTTGTGCTCCTGTACATCTCTTCAAGTAACTTCATCTCTCCTCCTAGACATGGCTGCACAAGGTGATGGAGCTTCTCCGATGTTATTTTTTCTCTAACTTAAGGATAAGTGCTTTTCTTGTCCAAACTCCACACCCTCTATGATGAATGTGCCCTAAAAAAAGCCAGTGGAAGATGAGAGCAACAACTGGATGTCTGACATGCCAATTAACAAAACAATAGGACTTTTTAATACAAAATTAACAAGGTGTAGTGTGTGTGTCCTCTGCAAGGCATGCACTTAGCGTTTCTGTTTTATTTGTGGCTAATACCTGTGTACCCAAAGTACGTAGTCTGGAGATAGCATCAAGTGGTTTGAACATTGTGGAGGGCTCAGGGTGCTGTGTATCAGCTGTGTTTCACTCTTGCCATTCTTTTGAAGGGTGGTTGAGCTGAAACAATTCACTGTGATTTTAAGATGAATTCTCTTTTGTGTGGAACAGGTGTCTCAGATACCTACTGGCCTTTGTTCCTTGTCAGTTCTCCAGAGAATTCCTTTGCCTGGCGGCAAGATCTAAGCTAGCACCTTGAAGGGCATAAACTACTGTCCATGTCACCATTAAAAAGTGTACTCTTGTTCTGCATCTGAGCTGGGCTGACCAGAATAGACACCAGATAGTCCTGCTATTCCTGGAATGAGGGATCAGGCTCACCATCCAGATCTCTGTTCAACTAATGTATGCCCTGCCTATTTGCTATCTATTTGCAGGATTGTTCTTCTGAAAATGATCGCTTTGGTGTGCAGCTGTGGTGTAGGCTAGAAACAAAGTGATTTCACTCTGTTCTTCCCAGTTAAATAGCTTTCACCTGCACTAAGGTGGGTGTTATTTAGCATTGTAGTGGCCTTTAAGTGGGTTATTTTCTATAAAAATGGAATATGTGACTCATCTGGAAAAAGCTGTTGTGGAAGGGACGTCGGTGCCTTTATTCTGGAATATTTGTTTTACTAATTGGCTGTTCAGATCTATGGTTAAATCATCTCTATCTGAAGTTAAATGGCAGTTGGATCAGGTGGAGTGAAGCATGGTCTGTACCAGCCCAGTCTCCTGTCAGTGCTCCCTGGGGCCATCCGGATCCTGGAGATGTGTCCCCTTGGGGATGGCTGTGTTTGGTAATGGATTTGGAACAGTGGAATTCTGCCCAGGTGGTTCTGAGTGCTGGAATGCTCCATTTGCAAAATGTTTGCCCACACACAGGGAGTCCTTCAGACTTCTGTTGTCTCACACCTTGCTTATCAGCACTGTCTAAAAGTTAATTAGCTGTTACTTTTCTTCGTTTGTAGGTGAGGAGTATTTTTGCTTGGTCTGGGAGCTGAAGACAGGAGGAGCCTTTGGCAAATCTAGCCTTTTACAAGCAGACAGTGCTCGTAAAATACTGGTTCACAGCAAGCCCTGAATTCTGGGGCTGAGGTTTGACTATATGCTAAGTTTGACTTCCTGACTCATATTGCCTGACCCCGGGTGCTTCAGCCATGTGGCTTAGAGTATTGATCCGTTATAAACTGACTATCAGCATTGATTCATGATAAGCTTATTCTTTTTTAACTAGCATAGAGTTAGTCTGTGAGACTTCATCTGAGCAGATGAAGCTGTTCAGCTACAGATCAGCTGTTACCTGTCATTCTGGTGCAAGCATAACACTGATGTCTTGTACTTGGGGCTTTGAAAGAAATAGGAGTTGTGTCCTGACTTGTTCTTTTGGTGGTGCTTGGCTCTGGCATTGATGATCTCATTACCATTACCCCAGGATTTCTCTTGGGTCTCAGCAGCTCTGGGGAATCATCCTCTGCAGGGAAGATGTTCTGCATTAATATGCAGCACCTTGGCAATACCCTTTTGCTATGGCTGTCAAATTTAGGTGCCTGTAGGTGACAAATGCAGTAGGTAGTTTGGTGGCTACCGTGAGTCGCTTTGCTTCTACCACTTCAACAGAATCCTGTAATAATATCTGTACCTGATGTGGTGTTTTTTTATTAGGGGGGGAAAAAAAGTCTTTGTTATTTAACATAATAAAATCTGTGTTACAGTTTTCATGTGGGTTACCCATTTGGGTTAAATGGCTGTGGATATTGGGTTTAAAGATCAGTCTTTGATATGTGTTAGAGACTGTATAAAGATCTAATAGATAGTGTGACACTGAGCGTGTTAATCTATCACGGATGATATACAACATTACCTTTATTCCCTTCCTCCATAGACTGCTTTTTTGGGAGATGGGAATCCAAGTCCAAGTATGTGTGTGTGTGTGTGTAGGAGGAGAGGGCACGAAACTTTCTTCTATTGCTGTAAACAGGCGTTGTGTCCACTGGGATACTGGCCCTGGCTCTCAGCGGGTCCTCGTGGGGGACTGGTAGGCAGAGGAATGCTGAGCCACTTTCCCTGCGTGCCTTTCTTAATTGCTCTGATTGTTTCATGTTCCCACCAGCTGGCTGCAGAGGGGCTACTGCATTTGCACAACTGGCATGTGTATTTGCACACTGGTGTGGCTTCATCTAATAAGTGTAACCTTGTATGAACTGGAAATATAGAAGTGTTTGGGCAGTGCATTAGCTGAGAGGAGGGAGGTGGTGGATGCGAAGCGTGGTTCTCTGTGGCCACCCTCAGCTCCTACAGGATCTTGGCTGACTCCTGTGCTGCTGCTTCATCTTCTCCAGCAGCTTGTAGTGCTGTGGGGCTGTTTTGACTGAGCCCTTAAGTGCCCAAAAGCAAGGCATGGAAAACAAGACCAATGAGGGATGAAGGCTGGCAGGGTATGTGCTGTGGATAGGTTATTTTGTCACAAGTTCACGGCACTTCTGGAAAGTCCTGCTGGTGTGTGGGAATATGGCAGCAGGGCTGCCAGACAGCTCACAGAGTGCTCCTGCATTCAGCAGAGGATGTGCTCTGCATGTCCTTTTATTACGTGCATCCCTTCTTGGCTGCGTAATTCTTCTTAGGAGAAAACCCACTGACCTATTTTTGCAGGATTTCGGGTGGTTCTGTAGGTTAGTGGGTTTCAAGCTGGCAATGTAGGTCATTCACAAGGTGTGCTGGAGTTTGGTAACGCGGAGCTCTGACCTGAAATAAGATTCATACAAACTCTCTCTGTGGCTGTGTCTTGCAGCTGTACTTCACATCTCTCTTTGCACTGGCTCCCTTCTCCATGAGGTAAAAGGAGGAGTCTGTGTGTTACCAGAGGGAAGGGGTCTTAAGGGACGTTTTTTGAGGATTTATTTGAAGGGTGCATATTTCAGACAGGTAAGGGCAAATTATCATTACTGCCCTTTCATCTTTATTAAGGACACAGCAAAAAAAGCAGACCTCAAATACTGGGTAACCTGTACGTGCTGCCCATAGCAGATGTCCAGGATTACACAGGGTGACAGAAATAATGCTGAAATGCCTCCATTACATTTATGTAAGTTCCTTTTCCAGCTGACACATGCTAAATACATTGATTGTCTCTTTGTGCAGACAGATTTTCTTTGCATCAACCAGAGTTCCTTTCACAGGTTTTTGGTGCGTCTGGAGGTACCACCCAATCCTTAACATCGCTCTTCCCATAAGCCAGCTATTAATGAGGAGCATGTTCTTTGTAGCAGAGTGCTAATTGGTACATCAACAAATTCACTGCCTGTTAAACATTGGAAAGATTGTAATTCTGACTGGCTTAAATATGAATGAGAGGGGAAAGCATCACTTCTTACTGGCCTGATGGGTTTTGTATCTTCACAGTCAGGTGAGTCTTTCAGCTCCTTCCTAGAAAAAGCAACACTGGCTAAAACTGGGCATTGGTTTCACAGTATTTTCTTATTGAAGTGCTGCCTGTGTTTCTGAAAGTAAAAAAAAAAAGTACACTCACAGCCAACCTTTCATTAAGAAACATTGGAAATGTGTGAGAAAAAGAGGTTGTAGGGATCGAAAGTGTGGGTCGTGAAACCAGGAGACCTGATTTTTGAACACTCTGTGGTCTTATTTGAGACACTGGCTTGAGATTGTGGAGTAACCAACCCTCTATGCTGCAAGGATCAAAACAGGAAGAATTTGTGATTGTGTTCTTTGCCACAGAAGCAGAAATCTTGTAGTCAAATTGATTTTAACCTTCTGACAGATAAACACTTTGAAGCATACATTTTATGGCAATTTGCTGAGAGCTGAAATGTTCCACATCTAAGCACAGTGTATGCTGTATGTCAGTTGCTATATGGAGGTGCAAACTTCCAGAAACTATATTTACAACTTACATGGGCATGTGTTCAGGAGTTCTAGAAACTTTACTTTGAGGATCTTATCAGATTGGTTGTCTTTAAATAAAAGTGGAAGCAAAACAAGTCAGTTTTGGATTCTGTTTAGGGGTAAACAAGGAATAAATGTTTAGACGTGCTTTCTCAAGCAGATTGTTCTTCAGGATTTCGGAGTTATGATGGATTGCTTGTAACATGCAGGGGTGCTAAGCGAGGCAAAATAATCTTGCCTGAGCTAAAGCTGCCTTCAGATTTATGTTGCTGAGTAGACAGACTGATTAGAATCTGAAATATTTTGCCTGAGCTAAATAATTTTTGTGGGGGTGGAACTATTTCTGGGTAATTCATGTGCAAATTAACATGGCTGAATACGAGAGGTGGATGGAGCATGTTAGAAGTACAAGGATTTGGTGCCTTCAGTGATGTTTTAGAGTTGATGGGAGCACTGCCCCATCAACAGTGGTGAGTGTGGGTTAGCCCCTGCACCCCAGGCCCCAAAGATGCAGTATTTTTTAAATTACAAGGGTAGTTCTTATTTGAAAAGGATTACTCCCTTTAAAATTTGTTATTATCGAGCTACCCAATAAATACATGGAAGGCTTTGTGTTTTCTTTCACTTCTCTGCATGTGTCAGTGGGGACAGTATGATGTTAGTGTGATTTGAGCCTGGAATTCACCCTTTAGCAAAACAACCTGCTAAATATCCTCCAGTTGCCATTTTTTAATCTGTAGGAAGGATTGTATTCCCTGTCTGTCCTTTAATTTGATCGAGAAACTTCTGTCTAGGGTAGGTGTTTTGTTCCTGTGTTTAAATAAAAGTAAAAATCATCTCGATTAGCCAGAAGGACGTGAATCTTTCTTGTCCTGGTTGGACAGAGCATACAAGTATGTCCAGGTTGTTGGAAATGTGTCTGTCAGCTGAAACATTTGGCTGTAATGATATGTTTTGGGGGCTCTTATTCTGAAAGTGCTTTCACTGTTTTATTTTGGGAAGTGGTACCGAGCACTTTCCCTTCCCGAGCTGGGGTTTCAATAAGGGAGGGAATACGTTGATGGAGGATGGCCCCGTGATGGAGTCAATCAGCCGGTGCAGTCATTTGTCTCCTGGGGATGCAGGGCAGAGCACATCATTAGTAGCAGAAGGGGAGGCTTGTCTCTCTCATGCTAATTCAGCCGGGGAGCTCTGGTTGGAGCCTGTTTAATGCTGTTGCTCAGTTATTACAGGTGCATTATGGAGAAACAAACCTGGTTTCATTTGTTACCTCTAACAGTCCTGGGGGTGGATCAATTTAACAACAATATTTATAAGTTCTAGGAAATGTTTCCAATTCAACGCATAAACCTGTATCCTGTAAAACTGCTTGTCATAAAAATGGTGAATTGTTTGGGGGGAATTATGTGTGTTTTATTTATTTATCTGTAACGACAGGTTTACTGAGTAGACTCGTGTGTGTCAGGCATTCACAACAAATCTTGGTCCACATACAAGAGAAGTTTCCTGGTGGTTCTACGAAATTCTGCAGGAAGTATTTGGATGAGGTCTCATGAATCTTGGTTCAGGAGATCGCTTGAAAAACTAATCAGATTTTGGGGATTCTTGGAATGCATACCAAACTGAACTGCACATGAACTAATTCCAACTTGCCGAGTAGAGAAGAACCCAGGTGATTTCTAAACATGTAGAGGGAAAACAGAGCAGCCTGTTAGATTTTAAGGTTACATTTGACATACAAGTGGCTTTAACTGTATAGATAATAGTTTAAAACTAAGAGCAAGGGCAGCAAGAAAACAAATGATGATAGAACTGCTGGAGTGATGTGGGGGGTGGGCTTTGTACACCCCATTTCACCATCCCGTACAGCGATGTCTGCTCCTAAAGCGCTGGGTCAGTGGCACAGCTCTGTGCTCTGTGGCTACTAAAGGCCTGGGATTGTGAGAGTTGCACAATTTTACATGTGGGTTAGCAGAGTAAGGAACACTTTTAATCATGGGTGTGGGAATACAGTACTCTGGCAGCAATTAAAAGTCATTAATTAGAAGTATTTATTGCCGGATGTGACTCAAGTTAGCTGTAAGTTGCTTTACTTCTGGGGTCAAGAAGATCTCATGCATCTGAGATGCGCATTATTAGTGTTGGTGGGACTGTGGGGCTATCCACGGGGACAGGCTGTAATACCATGGCTCAGACTGGAATTTGGAGGTTCATTAAAGGACTTAGTGACAGTGACAGTTTTGCAGCATCTCTACAAGCTGGGACCATGCGTTCGCCTTCAGAAGTTTAAACCTATGAAGAGTTCATTTAGACTCTGAAGCAGAAGTGTGTCCTGGGAATTCCTGCTGCTGTGCTGGGAGTCACTATTACTCAGTCAGCATTCAAACAAACTATAGTGAGACTTGATAATAAACAAAAGCTTCTCCATCTGTATGGAGAGGGTGATATTTTTTTCCAATTAGAGATTAACTAATTGATACAAAACACCAACAGCGAAGGGGACAGTAGAACATCGTGCCCGTGTGCTGCCTACCCTGGAAACGCGTGGAAGATCACACCTTCCTGTGTGCATTTATAAAGATGTAAAAAGTGAGGACAGTCTCATGGCTTGTGCTTGGCAGAGGCTTTGCTTCTGCCAACAGCTGGATGTGTTGAGCAAGTCATGGAAAACCTTCCATGATGAGGTACCTGTTCGAGCTCTGTGCCCGTTCTCGGGGCTTTTCCTCGTGTTCAGGGGGAGTTGAGGGATAACACCTCACGGTGCAGTAATTTGGTTTTATTTTGGTCTCTTTAGTTTGTCCCTTCTTGCTGTTTTTTTTTTTCTTTTGTGTTTTAAGCTAGACTGACAACCCCACTGGCACTCTGAACTCATAGCTATGAAATTGTACAGCTATGTACTACACTTCCCTATCCTTCAAAGCCTGTCACAAGCATGATGTTTTGATTTGGGGTTGTGTGTTTTTTTACACTAAAGCCTACAGCGTAAGGAACAGGTTTATTTAGTCACGGGTGTGGGAACATGGGTGCCAAAATTGCTTTAATAGCAGCTGGTGGCTTTATTTCTGAGCCTGCTGGCATTTGCAATTCCTTCTTGGTTCGACAGGTAGTTGATGCTTGTGGAGAATGTGACCTTTTGCTCTTTGCATTGATTTTACTGAATTGTGTCCAGAGGCTGCAGAAGTCAGTGCATTGGTTTGCTGTCAAGGGCTGGGTTAGGGCTCCAAAACTCATGCCATCAAGAAGGGAGTAAGTTGACATGAAACTTAACGTGGTTATCTTTTGTGATCTTGCTTTGATCCAAGGCTATTGTTTTTTTTTTGTTTTGTTTTGTTATTTTTGCCAGGGAGATAGTTTTAGTAGATAAAAAAGAATTGAAAAATAAATTTTCTTGTATAAAGCCCTAAATGAGACTCGGGGGAAGAGCTTGGTGTGTGTCTGTAGCACAGGATTGCTCAGATCACTTGTTGCTCTCAGTCATCCTGGAGACTCTGAAGTTTGAACAGGGGCTGAGACTGATGAAACCTTAGATCTGTGATGATTTGTTAAAGTCAGCGTCTTAGATGGTGACCAAACATTTTCGTGTTTTTAAGCAGAAAGAAACAAAATACCCAGAAAAGTCCAACATAGTCATCAAATTTTGCAGGGCTCCAGTTGTCAGTGAGTCTCATCTGTCTCAAGTTTAGTCTTTGTGCTGCCATCTATACAAAATCCCTGGGTTTGACATTGATGTACAAATGCTCTCCTCCTCATGTAGCAATGTGCTCGCTTGGATCAACAAGATGATATTCCCTCTCCACGGGGCTGTATCCACACCTTGGCTTATGGAGCCAGCAGGTTATTAGTAAGTTAGACGGGTCGATTATCAGCGGTTGCTGCTTTTCCTCCCTACTCTAGTTCAGCATATTATTGTTAACAGCTTTTAAAGTGAGGTTCCTCCTGGAAGAAGATCTGGCTTGAGGCAGAATAAAGTTTTCTTACCAGTTTTGAACTACTGGGACTATTGTGTTTTTTGAAATCCTATTCATCGCTTCACAAAACTGTTACAAGGAGATCTTGAATCATGCATAGCCTGAAGAATATCCTGGGGGTAGGGAGACATAAATAATTGTTTAATTGGGCTGCTCTGCTGTAGTTTATATCACATTGAGTATATGGAAAAGACTGATTTTATTTAGTGTTTTACTGTGACAATTATCTGAGTCCTAAGCCGAGGATTTATCTTAGTAAAATTTAATGTGGTGTTAAGCAAGATGTGCAAATGTATTTTGACTTAAGCTTTTAGTTTGTGAATAGAAATGTTGCAAATCTCTCACCTTTCCAATGTTTGGTAATTATGCTAACTGGAGTCTCACAAGGAAGAGTTTCACAAGGAAAACAATGTCCTATTGGAAGGAAGAAACTCTGATTACAACTACAAATAGCTAATAACTATTTTTATATTTCATTAGGTTTATGAAAAAACCTGTCTTCAGTGGTTGTGAGCAGAGATGGCAAAAATCTGAGTAATATATCAACATTGTTTTAATTAAGAATACGTTAGTATTCTCCTAAAAATTCACTTTTGACATCCAACTCTGAGGCTTAAAAGGAGTGTCAAACTTAGCTTTCTATGCTCCAGGAAAATATGCTCCTTTGCTCAAAACTCACAGCAAAAGCAATCCTACGAAACTCAATTAGAATAATAGAGTACAGCCATTGCAAAATATCACTACAATAGTTAAGTAATTATCCCACTGCATGACTTAGCAAGAGGGATAAATAATGCATGTAGAATTGTGTTGGAGCTTGCAAGGAGGATTCACGCTGGCGGAGCGGGTGGGACAGGCCAGGGAAGAGCATGGCTCTGAGGAAGAGGGGAAATCTGCTGGTGCTGGTAACTGATGATTGAAGCCTTTCAGTGCCTGGGATAACGAAGACGCAACAAGAGACCTGATTTTCTGATTTTCCTTTAAATTTAAAGGTGGCCTTTGAGAAGAAATCTGCCTTGGCTGTGTTAGCACAGCTTGACTCCAGCTGCTTCTCGGAGCCGCCCGCCTGCTCCTGGATGGGTGGATGTTGGGCTTTGGGGTGTGAGCACAGCCAGCCTTTGGGGGGACACCTCTTGGAGTGCCAGTCCCAGTGACTCACTGCCTCACCTGGCCCACTGCTCTTAACTTCTCTGTCTTCCACAGTCTGTGTTTTGCCTCTCTGGAGGTCTGGGCTGCTCCTCTTCATTGGGCTGAGAGCTCCTTAGCGCACTAATGCAAGGCTTGGAGTCCCACCGGCAGCGTGTCCCAGCCCCTGACTGAGCTCTGGGGCTGGTCAGCAGGAATATTGACTGGGTTTTTTCAGCAGACAGATGAGGGGTTTAATTTTTTTTTTTTTTTCTTCCTTTTGGCTAGAACTGAATACTCTGGATCCGTCAGTGGCTGTTGAGAGGATTGTGCTTTGGATTAGTGAGCTACTGGAAGCAGTTTGAATTGTTGCAGTTAAAAGCATGCGAGCAGCGGTGTAATTAATAGTTATATAAATGCCATCAACAAGCTTAGGAAACTGGAATGTAACTTGGGAAGAAGTGGCAGCCTCGTGCGATCCCTGCATCCCCTAGGGACCACTGGGCATTTAAAGGATGATGCTCTTCTTCCTGGGACCGTCACGGTCAGGGCAGGGTGGTTGTTGTGTCGGTTCCATCACGAGCCATGCGGAAGCTCTTTTCTCACGTTTTCCCACCCGCCTGTTTTTCTCTCTCTGTAGTGTCAGGAAGGGGTCAAACCAAGAACCCTGTTCACTTGAGGTTTGTTGGGGCTATTCTTTGCTTCTGTGATTCCTGAAATCTTCAATTGCTTTGTAATTATGGATGCTGCATGAAATATAACTCTATGGCTCATGAGAATAATAGGCATTTTTGTTGTTTCATTTCTGAATAGAAATTTCAGGGAAATTCTGCACTACCTTTCTATTATATAGTACTAGTAAAATGTCAGCTCTTTACCGTGCGTGCTTTTAGGGAAGCTGCAATGGTTATTGCGATTTCCAAAGTAGTTTCTGTTGTGTGACAAGCTGGAACCTGTCTGGAACAGCCGCGTTATTTCAGCAAGGCAGCAGATGAGACTGTGCACCTGAGGCCTCCCGTCTCGTAGGTATTGAACTGGGGGTGTGTGTGATGCTTTACCTTGTTTGTATCTTCAGTTCCCAGAGATGGTGATCAAAATTCTGAGGTGTTGCTGTAGTTCTGGTTGAGTTTGATGAAAAATTAGTGTAATTGTTATTCCCTTGGCTTCTGTTGGCTTAAACCTTTATGCTCTCTTCCAACATTTGAAGGTATTTTTTTCTAGTAGTTGACATGTAGATGTGGCACTTGGGGATAGGTTTTAGTGGGGGATTTGGCAGTGTTAGGTTTATGGTTGGACTCAATGATCTTAAAGGTCTTTTCCAACTTAAGTGATTGAATGATTCTATGAAAAAGGAAGAATTATGCTGGTACAGAACTTGATATTTCTGTTTCTAAAAAGAAACAATGTTATCAAACATATGGATAGGTGATTAATTGGAAAGTACTTCTCACATCTAAAAAATGCAGCTTTATATTAAAATGTGATACTATTACTAAGCAAGTGTAAGGCTGCCTGCCCTCCAGTTCTGTATCTACAGCGCTTCCCCAAGTGCCAGTTTCCTCAATATCCACTGCCATTGACCTTGGATAATTAAGAAAAAAGTCTGCTGTTCTGAGGAGATAAATGAGGCTTATGTTTGGAAGGTGGCTGATGGGCTCAGTTGAAAGTGTAATTTTACGGCTGGAGTTCCTGTCACTTTTGGCTTTGCAAAACTCAGTGCCCTTCTTCTCTTTTGCCTGGTACCCGGTTGAAGTCGTTGGGGAAAATCTCCCAGGACTCCCAAGATCTGAAATGTGCGATGGGCTTCTTCAATTTTCAATGAAAATGAGTTTAAACTACCATAGACTTCTTTTACTGCATCACTTTCTCACCCTCAGGCTATTTCCAGTTCAAATAAAAGGCTGCAGTTGTGCGTCAGGTGGAGTTCCAAGATTCCTGGCTGGAGCAGGGCTTGATACACATGGATTTTTCCTCTCTCAGAAGGGGGTCAGTGTCCTTGTTGGCTGTCGAGAGCTGGACCGTGCTGGGACCACCAGCACGGTGTGAGATCAGAGAAACACGATGGGAGAGGAAAGGCTGAATCATAAAAGCAACAAAAATTGCAGAAAAAGGCGGCAAAACTTTCTCAGGCCCGTGAAAGTTAAAATGTGAAGGTGGGCACTGGGATCTCTCTGCCACATCCCCTGATCTTCTCTCTTCTTGTGTCTGCCCCTTGGACTTTCTTTGTTACTTCTGTGTTTGCTCTCCCTGAGTTACTTGGACTATTTGTGACATAAAGTCCATGTTTACAGTGCGAGGGCTGATTGTTTTCTAAACATGTCCATGATGATCACTCACAGTCCTTTGGTGGGCTTTTTTCTTAGAATATCTCAAGTGGAAAACCTACCCTACTACTATATTTGTGCTGGCAAAGCACTCTGGGGTGAAGATAGCTAATAAAGTTGCATTCTGGGGTTTTGTTGGGGTTTTTGTTGAAGCCATCCGCCAAAGCGTAGCTTTGTAAGCATAACTGCATCCGTGCTGTTTTGTGTTAGCTGTTTTGATGGTGGTTTTTTTATTTAAGGTGGTTTTTGGCTTTTTTTTTTTTTAGCTGGTTTCAAGCTCGTTACCTTCTTTAGATACAGTGCTGTGGTGGTAAATTGTGTATTTTCCCAAGTTGTCTTTTGTTAATACACAGTGGGGCACCCTTCCTGATGAGGTCTTTGGGTGCTGATGTGATGGCTGGAATGATCAGGAAGACGTGGGATGGCATTTTTACAAACTTTTTGCTTTTGAAGCCAAATCTGCAGCCTTGAAAGTCTTTGTGACTTTGCAATCTTGCCCCCTACGAGTGTATTATTTATTTGGGAAATTGCATAATAGTTGTTATGCAAGCAGCCTGTTCAGCCACTGTGTAAAAAATATTCTAGAGAAAAAGGGCACACAAAAAAATGCCATAACTGAGATGTTTTAATTAAGAGAGGTTTTAATGAAGGTTGTATTCTGTTTATAACACAAGTGAGGCACAACTGAATTCCACAAATGTTCACACCTGTTTCCAGAAAGAAATTCAATTCCCACCGTGCATCCGAGAAATGGTGATTGAGTCAACAGACAGTGTTGTGGATAAAATCAACAAGGGTCTATTAAATTGAAATACATTTTTCCTGGAATATTTCTAGTACACAACATTTTATGTGAAATCTATCCATACCTTGCTTTACAGCATCTCATTTAAGGATTTAGGGCTCTGCACTAAGTTTCTAGCTCCAATTTCACATGTCTGTGCGCGTCCTGAAATAACTCATTTTGTAGACATCTCTCCTTTTTCTCTCCAAGCTGCTGCATGGTCTTGGTTTTGAGTTTTCTTGAGTATCTGGCTTTTAAAAAAGCAGGAGTTGATGCTGTGGAGTGTTGCTGGTGTGGTAGGACAGCACCGGGGCCGTTGTCCCCTTCAAGGCTTGGGCTCCACCGTGTCCAAATACAGCATGGCTGCTTCCTAACGTTGGGGGCCCTACAGGTTTTACATTCAGTTTTTAGCTGAGTGCCTTGAATATATCTGTTCAGTTGAGAAAGGGTTGTTTCATGTAGTGAGTCTGAGTAGAAGAGTTATTGGCTTGAACAAAAGCAACTTAAAACGAAGTTGTTAATTGTCCCAACTGGTGACTTCTTTCTGTGCGTTGCTGCCAACTGAGCACTTCAAACTCGCATCTGAGGTATGAGGAGATGGGTACCTCTTATCTGCACCTCCCTGAGCAAGGAAAGCAGCCATTCAATTACTCCCTGTAATTAGTGTACTTCAGTGGGTAGGCAGGTGTTAGTTATTCGCAGCGTCTTTCACTCTCTCTTACTTTTCCAGGAGTTTTTGCTGTCGCCTTGGACCTGTGTAATGGGCAGCCTGCTCCTGAGAGTTGTGGCAAGGAGGGGAAGTAAGATGAGTACCACAGTCAGTCCACCTGATGTAAAACTGTTTTATCCAGGTGGAAAGAATTTGACAAATGCTGTGATTGCAATAAAGTATGAAGCATTTTAGAATAACTTACCCAGTTTTGTGCAGTTGCCTGGACAGCAGGCTTCCAGGTCTGAGGGTCAGGTTTTTTAACTACATGGGAGTTGGGGTAGACAAAGCTTTATATTTTCTTGTAGAAATTGTTGAACTTACACAGCAGACTGTCATGACCCTACTGCTGGTGTTGCTGCTATGTTCTGTAAAATGCAGTTTTAGGTATTGCAGCATCCAAAAGATTTACTCATCACTGCGTACTTAACCCAGGCAAGTTGGTTGTGCGCCTGTGGATGGTGTGCAGGGTGTGTGCAAATGGGATTAAATTAGTTTAACTGCATGGAGAACTTTGATGGTTTGTAAAATTCTGAAAAAAATAACCCCTCAGACTGTATGTCAGGTGAGTGATTTTTCTCTCCTGAATGGCCCAGAGGGGAACAAGTGACCTGAAGTTCTGGCTGACATAAAAAAAACACCCCAAGAAATACGAAAGAGGATTTTGTTGCTGGAACCTGTCTTATAAAAGCCGTGGCTAAGTGTGCCTGTGAGGGTGCTCTGCTGGTTTTGTTTTTGAAGTAGTGAAGAAATAACTTGTGAAAGGCCTGGGTCCTGGTTTTGCAGTGGGCACTGTGCACGGGCATGCTTTGTCGGCTGCTCGTTAACAGGCCAGCTTCATTAGACTTGATGATTCAAGGTTCTTTTCATAAGCTTATTATCAGGTGTTTTATGTCACTGCACGTCAGTCCTTGTACTGTTAGCCTTTAAGGGACAGCGTTGAAAATGAAAATCTTTTTCTGAGAAACACCTCTTGGTGACTTCTTTTATCAAATACCGTGAGTCTTAGTGAAACTTTATTTTAGCTTTTACTGTGAAGATCTGTACTCAAGGGGTACAACCGAGGTACTGTTGGTGAGTGTAGTGACGGAAGAGCACCATTCCAGTTGAAGATGGTCCCACACAGCAAGTGCAGGTGTGGTGCAGAACAATTCCTGACCATGTTGTGGGTAGAGTAGCACAGGATCTGTGTGTCCTCCTGCCAGTGCGATTCCCATCTCCATGACCATCAAGTCCTCGCTGCTCGTTTTTTGCCCCATGTGGCAACTACTCCATCCTTTTGCTGTGTAAAACAGAACAGTGAGTGTGGGCTACTGTCTGCAGAGAGCATTGAGTGTGCTCAGTCGGTCAGTGTGGGGCTTTGAAGTCCTCTCCTGGTGTCAGATGTGTTAGGTTCCAGCACTGTCCCCGTTAGCCACATTGCAGTAGCACAGTGCTCATATACATTGCAGTCACCTTTTTTAATTATTATTTCCTGGCTTAGGTTGAGGTTAGGAGAACTGGGTTTACACCTGAATGGGGCACATGGTTCCCAAAGGAAATAGAGCACAACTTGTGCTCTAAGTGCTGACTCTCTGTGGAAATCCCTAGAGAAATGCTCTGCCCTTGGTGTCAAAATGAGCATACTTGTTTGCAAAAGGTGTTTGGTGTCCAGGTTTCTGCTACGAATGCGTTGTTACTCTTCCTTCAGCCCTGATCCCTCAGTAAGTCAGTCCTTTGCTCAGCTGTTCAGTCAAAACTGGTGGAATTGGTGTCACTGGTTAAACTACAGTGTGGGATGGATGGTCTGAAGCACCGCTGAAGTGCATTTGTCCTTAAGCAGAGAATGGGACCCTTCCCAAGCATTTGGTGACCCAGCATCTCTGGGAAATGTCTGCAGCTTCTAGGGAAGGAGCAGAGACTTCTCTTCAACTCATGCTGGTGTGATAGCACAAAAGCTACATCAGTCTTAGGCTGTGTAACTTGTCAGCCTTTCCCTCTTCACCTTGCACTACCTTCTTTAACCTTAATGTGACATTTGGGATGGGGTGGGGGGAAAGGATATTTTTTATTTATTTATTTTTTTCCCCCAAAGCAAGCTCTCTGAAGTGATTTCCTACCTTTTCCTTCAGAAAAGACTTGAAGCTTCCTCCCGAGTTCAGAAGATCGTAGCTACCCGTGTTTCAGGGCGCAGTGTGGAGCGGCTGTCGGGGGCAAGGACTGCTTGTTGGTTTTGGATGAAGCTGCTTGCCCTGCGCTGCCCTGGCTGCCACCGGCAGAGGAAAGAAGCTGAATAAACAGGGAAACTGTGAAATAAACAGAAACAAACCAAACCTAGCCCCTGCCTCGGGGTGTGGGCTTGAGTCTGTGAAGCAGCTGTTTCAAAATTAGACTGTCTTTTGTTAAAAGGAGGCACCTAAAAGCTTTTCTGCTTTTGCTTTTGTGCTGTAATGATAATTTTCATGCATTTTTCTCTGTTACTTGATTGATTTCAGTTTCTTCTGATGAAACTTAGTTGAAAAGTGAGCAGTTGTGTTATTGCAGCATTAAGGTGGTTGCTTCAACCTTTCCTGCCTTGCCTACCTCCAGGGTTTCTAGCAGAACTGACATATGTGTTAAACCTACGTGTTTCTTCTCAGCCGTCGCTCAATCTTTAAAGATGCTCAATAGACTTTGGGGGTTCAGGCTGCAAATACTCAGCACTTGGGACCTTCCTCCTCCTCGTTCCTCACCACGAGCACCAGAGCTGCAGCCAGGGCTGGCGAGGGGCAGTCGGTGGGTTTGAAAAACCGGTGGCGGGAGTGGGCCGTGACCTCAGAGATCATGAAAAGAGATGAAGATCAGCAAATATTTTCTGGTTTTTGAGGTTTTCTTTTCCCTCTGGCTGGTTTGTACGTGTATAACTGCTCACACAGTTGTTCTACCCCGAAAGATTTTCCTCTTTTGGCTCCCCGGTTCTGGTGCAGGGCGAGGGTACGAGCTCCTTAGGAAGTGGTTGCTCAACTCTGTCCACGCTGTTTTCCGCAACGCGTTTGAGTAAAAACAAGGTTCTGTTTTTAGCTTGCTCTAACTTGGAAATTCTGGTGATAAGCAATTAGCTGCACAAATCCAGGAAGAAAGTAAGAGGAGGAAGCACCACAACGTAGTAGAATCTCACTGAGTCATTTTTTGCAAATCTATAGAAGCAAGTAATTAATCGGGGAGATGTGCATCACCAGTGCGGTGTAGTCCTGGGGCTTGGAAAACCTACATTTATTTTCTGCTGTAGTCATCCTCAAGCAAGCAAGTCGCTGTTTGTCAGAGTTCCTGTAGCTCAGTGGAAATCAACATAACCAAAGGGAGTCGTGGTAAATACATCCGAGACTGAGGTGCCTGGATATTGGGATGCTGAGAGCTGGATGATACGCTTGAATCGGAACCAAATCCAGTGCAGTTAGACTGCTCAGTGTACTGTGCTTTTCAAGACTTCAGCTTTAGTTGTTACTGTGTTTGCTATTATAAAATACTTAGTATGTGGCTATTAGCAGAAAAAAAGAATTCTAATATATTGTCTAAAACTCCAGCTATTTAGTTACATAGTTATCTTTATCTTGCTCTGCTCAGATAATTCACAAGAGATCTGTCATCTGGCATCAGATAGACAGAGGGAAATCTTGGTGTGTATGGACAGTGTGTGGTGTCTGAGGAGGTTGTAGAGGATGTGCCATGTGCTGCGCTGGAGCTTTCTGTTGTATTTTGTTGTACAGAGGAAGTGAAACTTGGGCTGTATTTTGCATATTCTTTTCTTCCATTTCCAAGTAAGATCTCCGCCTGCTTCTGTATTTCATTCACCTACAAACCAGTTTCGCTTTCGCTACGCTCTTTAGTTAGGCATGATGTTAAATTTGCATTTATTTGATATTTACACGTTGTGTGGTGTTGTATACTCACCCTGTAAGAATTTACAGCAGGATTTACCGGGCTGATGTATTTCCTCACACTTCAAAATATCTCGGTGTATCTTCTATACAGAAAAATGCCCAAGCCTCATTTCTTTCTGCCCTGACTAAACGTGGGACACGGGTATGGTTTAACAGCAACCTTTTAACCTGGTGAGTGACGTCTGACTGGGTCACAGCTCAGTTTCTGAGCGCTTAGCTGTGAATTTTCACTGTCACTATTTAGGTAGCAGAATCTTTGGGTGTGGATTTTGAGCCGTTGCAAGGTGACAATGAAGCGAGGCTGGATGTTTAGTACGGGAAAGCCCCTGTGTTGGCTCCCCAGATGTCACTTAAAGGATCGTGCTGAACGTGGTTGCTCTTACCTCGTATGTTTGCCTCTTGCAAAGTGAGCAGTGGTGGCAAACACCCAGGCACTCACTCCTGTATCTCTTTCTTCACCAGCGCTGGCAAGTGTAGTAGTAGCTGGGAGCTTTAGGAGCCATCGGCCGTCGCCGTTGGGTCCCACTCCGTCCTGAGACGCTCCAGATGACACAGTGCATTAGGCTGACAGAGCCACACGTGTTGTGGGCCAGGCAGGCTGCCAAGCGCTCAGCCAGCGGGGAGAAAAGGCATTAGGAATCCCAATAATCCGCACATCAGTCTCCCCGGGCTCTGCTTGGTCAGTGGAGACCAACCGAGCGAGCGAGTTGTGGAGAGATTGTGGGTATTAAGTGGGATGGGTAATGAAAGGCTGTGCTGGTGCTGATGGGAGACTCTTTAAATGGAAAATGACTTTAAATGATGGTGCCAGGGTGGTTGGAGTGATTTGCAGCTGGCACAGGTTCACAGTGTAACTGGTAGTTTTCAGTGAGATTAACCACTTCTTTAGGAGGGAGCAGAATTGTTTTGAAGAATTAGGGGGGAAAAAAAACAAACCCAAACCCCAAACAACAACAACTTTGAACTGCATTTCCTTACTTCCCTTCCTCGAGGCTTGCACCAGAGTGATGGCAGTTCAAGATTTTGTTGGTGCAGACAGATGGAAGCATTGTGAATGTATGCAAAACCACAAAGTACCGGGATGATAACAGTGGTACTACAATCAGAATAAAATAAAGTGAGTATTTTAGGTTCAAGATTACCTTATCTGAGAACTTTCTTGAAAAATGACAGATTGGTCTAGACAAGTAGTTAGTGTTATCTGCTGATCAAAAGTTGGCTTAGTTAACTAAAACTGTTGTTTTAGTTAATTATTCCTGGCTTTTTGTTCTGTCAGATAGTGCTCTCTGCTTGTTTTGTTCATAAATGTAGTCGAGTTTCTCTGTCCTGTGACATACTGGGCACATGTGGGTACCTCACACTGGTACTCCCAAGTAGGGAACCAAGAGTTCACTAAGTAGGTTTTTTCTAAGGCTTTTCTAAGGCTTTGTAGTTGAGGGGAGGAAGAGCTTTGAATTGAGTATTGTATGATTGTTTCCTGGCAAATTTTGAAACTGTGTGGGTCTGTTCCTCAGGCCCAGGAGGAATGATTCTGAAAGCAAAAGTTTGTGGTCTCTCGGGATGCCTTGTTCCCAGGGTGCTGGAGCAGCAGCCCAGTGCCTGACTTCTCCTCCGGCTTCCCCAGGCAGCCCAGTGCCCACATATACAGGATTGCTGCTCGTTGGGCTGCCTGGAGGCTCCGAAATGTCACTTGTACAGTGTGTTCAGTTATCAGGTGGTGTTCAGAGGACACAATGGCGAGGAAAAAGAAGCCCTCTGAGCACATGGAGGCCTTTTGAAACTGCATGTTTGCCTGCCTCATTATCCTTCAGAGTGTCTTTTGTTTTCTTCTCGTGCTTAGAAAAGCAAACTGATTTATTGAACAGTAATTTTTCTTCCTAAATTGATGTCAGTGACTGTTTCACCACAGATTGTGCTGGGACAGAGAAGGTGTAAATGCCCCTGGATGTAGATACGCACTGGAGGGGATCAAGGCTGGATGGGCTTTGAGCCACCCATCTGGTGGGAGGTGTCCCCTGTCCCAGGGCAGGGGATTGGAACTGGCTGAGCTTTAAGGTCCTTTCCAACCCAAACCTATGATTCTCTGAAGGAGTAGGTTGTGTACCACCCATGGGGCCCAGTGCTCCGTGGTGCTGCTGTGTAGGCAGCGGTGGAGCAGCATCCTGATGCACCTCTCAAACGGCAGAGCTGCTGCAGGCTGGAGCTGTGTCGACAAAGCTACATTCCTGGTTGTTCAAGGACTCTTGAAATGTTGCTTTCATATAAAAGGCAATCCTTGATGTTTCTTTTAATAAAAAGGAAGTTTTACTAGCTGGAAAAACTTAGTTTGTCTCATTTAAGTAAAGCCTTGAGTGCCTGATGTAGCTGAATTAAAATTACTGCTGTGCTCAATTGGCTCCTTTTTTCTTTCTTTCTTTTTTTTCATGTCATCCCTGGAAATTTAGGGCCTATTGAGACTCTGCAGCATCTGTTGCAGAAATGGTAGTTTCTCACTTTGCTTCTATGTGGACTTAGCCTGGCTGGTAAATGATAGAAAAGTCTTTTTTGCTCAGTGTCCAGTGTTCCAGTGTTACTAAGCACAATTTTTACTGTGATAAACCACCCCATCCCTGCAAAAGAGCTACTCTGTAGAAATTTCCCAGTTGTTTTTAAGGAAAGCTGTCCTGCCTCTCTATTCACGGGTTAGGTCTTGGGGTTATCTGCCTTTCTCAAAGGGTAAGTGTTATGCAAATTTAAGCATTGTGTAGCTTAAGTAGCTGTAATTCATAGGCTGTTTCAGTCCGGTCTGTACTGATCTTAGGACAGTATTTGAAAGGGTGACAGCTATTGGGAAAAAAAAAAACCCCAACCCAAAAAACCACCAAACCAACAAAAAAACCCCTCCAAACATTTTCTTGATTGCATCAGACCAGACTTTAAAACTTGGAGTCATGAGTTTTAAGATTTCAGTCTCCAAGTTTCTACAAATCCACCTCGTTTCCAAGGTGATTTACCTTCCACTCGGTAATGGAAGTTCCAGGTGTTGGAAATGTGTTGTCAGAACATAAATTCTGGATGGATGGTATCGGTGTGCAGCTTCCAAACCTTAAAATCTCATTCAACTCTGGCTGTACAACAGGTGATGTTTTAGAGCCATTATTTCAATGTTGATTTTTTTTTTTTTAGTAGATAAATTAGACCATAAAAATTTCTCTTAAATAAATAAATTTGACAGGCCCCTTTAGGAATGACACTGTGTATGTGACGCTGTATTATTAGCCTTTTATGTTAATATGTACTCAAATTTGGAGATGCTTTAGCAGTTTAATTGAGAGAATGATCTTAACTCATCTTCCTCTAAGAGGAAAGTATGAATTTTTCTTTAAGCTTAGCCAATAGGACACTTTCAGAAAAAAAGTGCTTTAGGAAATGTACTTTATTTTTAGATCTGGTACAAACTGTTGGGGAGGGGTTCAACTTCAGAATTTAACTGGTGTCTCTTTTTTAGCAGGGAACTCACTTTTCCAGCATCTTTCTTTCTCTCTCTCTCTCTTTTTTTTTTTTTCTTTTTTTTCCTCGTTTCCCAAGTTTGGTCTCTCTCCTGCTGTGATTTTGAAGCGTGAAACTTGAGTATCCCAAAACCTGGAGGCGGATGCTCCCGGATGGGACATGTCAGGCTGGATTACAGGATGGTGCATACATGACAATTCCTGTTACTACCCGAGATTTCAGAGTCTGAAACGGAAATATATATCTTAGCAGCAGTAGAAAAGCACTTTTATAACACACCAAGTCTGGTATTCCTATTTTTTAGCTTTAGTTCTATTTGTTCATGTATATATATATATATTGTTTTCCTCAGACTCTTCATTATTTTAATTTATAACAGCAACAACGAGGAGCAGTTGCTTTGGGGAAATGTACATATTAAATTTTGAGCAGACTCATACCCTCATGCTGCCAACTGCACCTTGTTACTCAACAGGAAGTTTTGAGCCTGTTCACTTTCCTCAGCATTATACAGAGCTTAATAAAGAGTCAAATAGGAAGAAGTAGTTAAGTAATCAGTTTTGTTGTAAATCTGAGTATTTTATTATACCCATCTTGGTTGCTGCCAGCTTTATGAACTGCTTTCAAATTTTTGCTAGTGAGAGCATCTTAGTTTTGACAAGTAAAACGGCCTTAGTTTTATCCTCATTTCTGGTGGGTAGTAGGTAAGTAAATTTGGTGCTGAGATGAGTGAATTTTCCATAATAATTTTGTGAACCTTTGGTGGTATTTCACAGCAAAGTGTGCCTGTAGATGAAAATGCCAGAACCGGCTGTTTCAGTGTGGAACCTGATTAACCTGAAGCTCCAAGTGGATCAGGGAATGGGTCAATACCACGATGAGGGCAGTTCTAATAAGTTTCTAGAAACGAAGCTTGTGCAGCACTTACGAGATACGGCTCAAGTTATTGGTGAGCAAAAAAAATTGGTGTAGTAAGAAAAATGATTTCACACTCTCAAGGCCATCTTTTCAAGTTCGGGCTTGGTGTGGTCCTTACATTTACAGCTGCATCTCATTTCCTAAACGCTCGGTTGTGGATTTTGGATATATTAGCACAATTTTTTCTGCTGCTGTGAAGCTTCTTCCCTACTAATGCAGTCAAGGAGTAGGAGGGAATGCTTTTTTTTTCTGAATGCTTAGCTGTGAACATAACTCCTAGTGGTGGTAAGAAATGCTTGGGCAGAAAGCAACAAAGGGGGGATTGTAAAATTGTTCTTGTTCAACTAGAACTTAGGGTGATGTTGCAATTGGGAGTTGATATTTTAAACTATTGCAAATTCTGTTTTAAGAGGAAATATGTATTCTGCTCTTTTTTCTTAATTTCTGATTTTTTTTTTAATTTGCCATTAAAAATTCTTAGTAGAAAATGACTTTTTAATGTAAGATAGTGGAGCAAGCAAGCATCTGAAAAGCTGTAGTTCTGGCTATCTACGCTTGTCTTGGATTTTATGTATCATGATGAATCAGAAGTAGCTTTGTAATATTTGTAAGCATAACGAAGCTGTTTGACCAGGAAGCAGAAATGTCCAAACGAGCACAAGACAAAACATGCTTGAAAAGTGGCAAATTTGGTGTTTTGTCACCTCTTCACTCATTTTACATTTACTTATGAGCATGTTGAGCTCCTTACTGAAGGAAGTGCGCTTTATTTTATAACGAAAGCAGAAAAAAAATGTAATTCAGGCTTCTTCCCATTCTGGCTCTCAAAGGATATTCCTACTGGAAGCAATTCCAGCAGATGAGCGCAGGTGCACCCTAAGTGGTGTGCACAGCTCTTCAGTGCTGCCTTGCTATTGTGTATAAATATATATGTTTGTTTATGTATATGCTCCACAAGTGCTCATGGCTGGGGAGCCACGCGTGGGAGCTGCAGCTTCTGCCTGGAGCTCCAGGGACTGCCGGGAGCAGTTGCCAGCGTCGGAGCAGGTCTGTGCCAGGGGTCGGGACTAGGCAGAGAAGGCAATTTCAGGGTGAGCATCTGCCAGAGAGCCTTGGGGCTTTCACTGGCACTTGTTAGCTGCTGCAGATTAGATGTAAAACTATCTGCTGTTGCAGCTCGGATGGGTGCTACAGATGAGAGGATGGGTGAGGTTGCCAGCGCCGCCTGGGCTTCCAGGGCAGGCTCTTACTCTCAAAGGAGAAACAGAGCAATATTTCCTCCAAAACTTCAGCATGACTTTTGTTTTCTCTCCTGCAGAGGTAGTAACTTAAATTTTATGCTATTAGCAGTTAAATAAACATCAAGCTCTCTCCCAATAAGTGACACTCAGCATCGTTACTCGCCATCACTGCTATTTTCTGTCTGTGCTCTGGGATCAAAGAAGCCTGAAGAAAACTTGTGTTTAGCTCTTCCCTTTTCCCATCTTGTGATTTCAAATTAAATAGCTGCAAAAGGGGGAAGTTGGTGCTCTTGAGAATTGCTGTTGTGCAGGAGACCTGGCACGGGTGGCTCTTCATGCTCCAGAGTGTACAGGAGCTTTTGTTTGCTACTGTCTTACGCGACTTGGTATCATGAAACCTCCACGGAGGCATATCAGAATAAACTTGTAGTCCAAAATCAAAACGTGCCCAACACAACGTTAGATATCATGCCCCGTCCTTGGAGGTGTTAAAGCCCAGGTTGGACAGGGCTTTGAGCAACCTGGTCTAGTGGGAGGTGTCCCTGCCCAGGGCAGGGGGTTGGAACTGGATGATCTTCAAGGTCATTTCCAATTCTAGCCATTCTGTTATCTTTTTCTGAATTATTTTTCTAAAGGTGTGTGGTAGAGAAGCAAAAAAGACCCAGGGCAATAAGGTAAGTGGAGCCCGTGAGACTGGGTGGAGAAGACCCAGGTTTATGATCCATCACTGTCTCAGTGCTTTTTTTACCAGAAAGCCCAGTCTGTCATTTATCGTTTTCCCTTTGGGACCAGGGAAGAGCTTTTGTGCAAGTTCTGTATCCGTGCAAAAATGCCACCACTGGTGCTTCTCCCCTGAAAATTTTCCAACGAATTCCCCAATTGCCCCATTCTCTGGTTTAGGGCTCTTCTCTTGCTGGCAGCCCCAGGATCCTAGGTCTGTCTGTACAAGGAGTTTTTTATTTAGTTTGGTGTGAGAGGAATGGTCCCGATTTGCTCTTAGGTTTGGATTTGTGGTACTGACTCTGAACAGTTACACGGAATGTTATTTGCTGTTTTCAGTTCTGTGCTGTACTAGAATGGGTGTTTTGAGAACTTAAGTGAGACTTGCAGATTGGGCATGGCAAAATTCTGGTCAAACTGCTTCAAACAGCATCTTACAGCCCTGACTTTAGACTATTTTGTAATGGGATTATATGGAATAATGTATATTAAAAAAGAACTGTAAAAATATTGAAAAAGCTATTACACTATGCTATTGAGCAGTCGAAATAGTTTCATAGATCAGTTCTGGAACTCACTTAGTACTGGATTTGTGACTTTTAGGATCATTTTCACTAAGAAAAAAAAAAGATAATCAGAAATGTGAGCTGTAGAATCCGTGTGGTGGCAGCTCTTGGAATAAAAGTCTTTGATTTATATGCTTTAATTCATGGATACGCCCAAACAGTTAGTAATAAGCAATGCTAAGGCTCCTGTAACAAATCAGAATCGAGTATTCTTTTTACAGGTATCGTTCAGAGGATCAGCTCCCCTGTAGTGGCACAGAGGCAGTGACTAGTGATGCCTGTCCTGGTGTGTAAAGGAGAGGTTGCAGTTTGCATTTCTTTTAAAAACTTTCCCATTCTTAATCTGATGTGAAAAAAAAAAAGGGG
>VXBJ01003717.1:2774997-2832598 GCA_013400055.1 Nycticryphes semicollaris
GTTGAAGAAGGGCAGGTTTTGACTCTAAAAGGGGAGCTGGCAGCTTTGTGAGACCACTAAACATCAAGTATTGGAAATAATAATTTTTAACTTTTCAAAGTTTCAAAGTGTCACTATTATAGGGGGGGGATTGTTCAAACTGTGAGAAATGACCTGAAGTCTGAAAAACTTCTGGTTGAAAACCACAAAAGTTTTAAATACTCTTCTGAAATCTGAGCAGCTCAAGCTTTGTTGCCGTGGCCAGGAGCAGTTAGGGCAAAGCTGAGGCTCCTTCATCTCTGTGTTGCCTGTTCTCAGCTCTTCCGAGGAGGTGGGTGACACTGGGCTTGGGTGATAGAGGAAGATGTTACACAGTCTGTTGGAGGCTTTCTGCAGGTGGCTGTATGCTTTTAAGTGTGCTTAGTTGATTGTTTTTTGGTGTGTGTGAAGCTGTTGTTTTCTTCCAGGTTTTTTTCCCAAACATTCAGACTGAAATCTCAGGCTTTCCTGACGTGTTGCTGTGTCCTTCTGCATGAGGTTCAAGCAAACACTGTTCTCTTCTTCAGCTGAAAGATAACCCTGTCTTGCTGGCGTTGCTGTGACAAAACAACACCAGCAGCCCAAAAGTGGATGTTCCTTAGATTAACTTCTTTGTTTTTAAACATCTATCTCCTAAATAAAAACACAGCATTAGCACATGGGTGTTTAAGGAAAACACTGTTCTTTCAACAAAATATTGCTCAATCTATTTCTTGCTGTTTGTCCTTCTGAGTTGTCTTCTAAAGTTGTTGTTATTGCCTTGTGGTTTTGTATTACATGAGGAACTTCTCAGATAAATGTGTACAGCTTCCATACTGCTTTGCAGATGGACAACTTGTCTATTTATCCTTTTTCTTGTTGCTAAAACCATGTGGTCATTGTAAACAAGCTGGAAAATACGCGTTTGAGAATTAAGGTTCTCACCATCATGTTTATGGCTTAATTTCTCCAAAGCTTTGGTTCTTCTGGATGTCAAAGTGATAATAACTTTTTGTTGTTGTTTATGTGTTCATGAGTTAGTTTTTAGCCTTGCTTTACAGTATCATTCCGGAGTACGCTTATCTGACTGTTCTTCTGGCACTAACTGTTTTATAAACACGCGTGTGAATACTTGGAGTTTTGTTTTCTTGTTTTTCTTTGAGCAAAGACGTATTAATCTTTGACTAGGATTGTTAAAATAATCATGTGCTTCACACTGCACAGCGTATGAAACACATTCTCTCAAAGAAACGGTGAGCGGCGCAGAGGTCTGCTGGTATCACCTCTTGCATCAAAGCCAGAACAGCATGAAATTATCCAAATCCCCGGTACTTCACGTTACATGAGGCTTTTGACTCTGAAATCCCACTTGATGCCACTTTCATTCTTCTGATAACATAGCTGTAGGAAAGTAAGAGCAATTGTAATTAGATCCACGTTTCTGGGGATTGCCAGAGTCCCTCAAGGTCTCTGCTCAGCTCTGCAGGAGGTGGGTGGTTCACCTTTTCTCAAGGCAACGGGGTCAAAGAAATCCCCAACAGAGACAGAAATTAGGGTCACATGAAAAAGATGGTGAAACTTATCCTCCTATATCCCTGGTGAGATCTGGGTGTAGGTAAGTACCATGTGTTGGATGTGCAGTGTGATTTGTGCCGCTCTACTCCTAAGCCCGGCCGCAGGGGTTAGGAGTGGAGCAGCAGCGGGATTCCTGGGTATCAGCGCTCTGGATTTGGTCCTGAGACAGGCTTTAAAGGGAAGCTTTGAGATACAGAAGAAAATGCAGGTGGTGAAGTGCTGCAGGATACTTGCCAAAACCTTTAAAGTACATATTTTTTCTGTTTTCAAGAGCACAGTAACATAGGCAGTGAGCCCTTCATGAAAGGTCTTGTGATTGATTATTCCACATCCCGTGAGCCAGACATCCCAGTGTCACTTAATATGACAATCTTAGGGTATCATATTCGCAGTCATAAGGTTTCTGTGCATGTCTGTTACTACACAACACACAAATGCTCCCTTTTATGATAGCTGAAAGTGAAGACCTAGGTGCTAAGTGCTCGGAACAGACAAATACATTTCAGCTTTCTTATGTATCTCTATGTTCTTGCTGCAAAGATCCTGAATTGTTGTGCAAATACCTGCTCCTGTGATTTAAACCACAGTTTGTTTAAAGTGAAGCAATTTATTTCACTGATGATAGCTTTGAAAGCACAGTTTAGTTTAGTGTAATTGCTCTTAGTTTTAGGAGGGGGAAAAGACAATGCTCTTTATGTTGAAAAAAGAAAAAGGATAAAGTTTGGGATGAAAAACACGCTGTTTCTTCCTCTCATTGGGAAGAGCACACGGTGGCTCAACCTGTGATGTCTGCTTAGGAATTCAGGAAAGAAATGTAATACTAAGGATTGCATTGCTTTAAACATATATTTCTTTGTTTTTTTGTGATTTTGTGCAATGTTGATACTTTAAACTTTGTAGTAAATGTTATAGTTGTTCCTTGAGTGTGAGCGCTGGTTAGAAAGCTTGGAGAGGCTCGATTTTTGTCACTTAGATGTATTCTTTGTACGAATGGCTTAATGTTACAGAAAGTAAGCTGATGAGCAGTTTTGGGGGTAAAACATCACTAATGCTCGTTTCTGTGTCTGTTTACTCTTACAAAAATTTTAGAAGTGATTTCAGCTTTCTGTTCAGGTGATTCTGTTCAAGTGATAGTTTAATACAATAGTGGTGTATTTGGGTTGAAAAATTCTGTTTGGAGATTTGGAAAAAACCCAAAAGTATTAAAAAAAAAAAAAAAAAGGCCAGCTGGGACAAAATTAGGAGCAAGGGAGTCTTAGACACATTGCAGTGTTCAAAAGCAGAAAAAGAAAACAAGGGATCTTACTGTCGTAGTGACTCTGAATTCCGCAGTAGAAGCCAGTGCATGTTAAATTGTTGTAGCCCAAGTGGGACTGAGGCTTCTTTCTCTCCACTGATATATACCTTTCTTTTTTTCTTCCTTGTTCAGATTATGAAAGCAAAGATGACTAATACTCCCTGCAAAGTATTATTGAATTTGCTGTGTTCCTTATTTCCAGAAGGCAGTGCAAGCTTACCTGCCGGCACAGCTGGAGAAGAACTCTCAGCACTCACTCGGAGGGTGGCTGCTTTGACAAACACGTGTCGCTGGGGAGGCAGGAGCTGTGTCCCGAGGGATGGTCTGTGCAAGGGGTGCTGGGCTTAGACCTGTGGTAGCCCTTGAAGTGTGGTTTTTGTTAGGCAGGGAAACTTGGAGCAAGGTTTGGATAATGCAGCTACTTGACTCGATTGTGGTGACTATGGTTATAGTTTGCTGTGGTTAAAAACGCACTGCTCTACTTTGCTTGGCTTTTTTGGAAAGGGCTTGTAACCAGTGTATCCTGGCTGTAGTGACAGTGTGGGCTTTATCTGAAGGATTTAGTTACTCCTATAATTATTATTATTTTTAATATGCCAGTTGCTTGACTCACTCTTTAACCTTCCTAAGCTTGCTGCCACAGTGAGTGAAACGGCCAGATTAGGAATTGGAAGGCTATTGGGTTGTTTGCACTAGTTAAAATAATTATCTTCTAGTAGTACAGCACATCTTGAAATGTGCTTGGTGTTGGCCAAGACTTGGCAGCTTTCTGTTCCCTTCCTCAGTGCGGCAGGAGAATCTCCACCAGCACATCCCTGCCTGCTCACTTGGCTTTTAGTTTGGGGTTCGCCCTCACCAGCGAGCCATTGTGGTCTGTCAGAAGGAATATGCTAATAGGGATTTTGGAGAAGTTGTGCTGGGTATGTCAGTGGCTGGCCAAAAAATGATGAAACTTAATAAATGTAGTGTGCTGTCACAGGCACAGACAAGGAGCAGGAGAGCACAGAGCGAAGTGTCTCCGCGGGAGCACTTTAAGGCTGGTCTTTTTTGAATTCCAGCTTTCCCTGGGGAAATGCAGTGTGGCTTATTCATGTTTTTTGTTTTTGTAATTTTATTTGAAATTTCCACTTTAAAATTTGTGTCTTCCTTCAAGCCATGCAAGACTCCTGCAGCAGGAACAGCAGCTGGGTAGCTGTGGAGGTTGGAGGTGAGGGTTTGGAAACCGCGTCAGTAGCAGACGCATCAGTCGTGCACGGTAGAAAAGACTTGAAGGTGCTCTCGGATTCTTGAATTGGGATTTCCCACAAATGGCTGGGGTTTCTGACTTGGCTGGTTGTGTAAACAGCAAATAACTGTAAGTCTGGGCAGAAGTGGCAGCTTCAAGCAGTGAGGTTAATCATGTATAATCCTGTAGGGAGATTGTATCTGCCCTCTCTTTGAAGATTTCATGACGCTTTATCTCTTTTCTTTTTTCCCCCCTTCCTTTTTTTTTTTTGTTTTGAGTAGGCAGATGGCAGGTTGCTTGACACAAGCTAATGTTGTCGGCTTTTAGTGTGGCTGCATCAATCTGAAAAATCTTTTCTGTGTAACCAGAGCACTTCTACTTAAATGTTTATTCTCAGTCATACAGCGAAAAATTGCTGTATATGGGATTTTAAACGTCAGGATGCTAAATGTCTCCACTGTTCTGTGGAACAGGTAACTGCTTGATCTGATCTGCAAAACCTCTTGGCATCATCGTTGTTATAGCTGAAGATCAGATCATCTTTGTTCACCCAGAAGTGATGCAGATTGTGGAAATGAGTTACAGTTTCTGTGCTGGGTGAAAAATCCAAATGCAAGTGGTGTTGAGGCAGGTCAGGGGCCTGATTACAACCTGTTGCACAGACTTCATAGTAAGCTGTGGTAGTGAAATGAAATATTTGGGTATTACCCGGCCTCAGTGAGAGCTTTTTGGTACTGTTAAACAGAAAATCAGTGCCAGGAGATACTTGGATTTTCTTCTGATGGAGTAGAATTTTGCTGGGTATTCCATTATCTGTATGTACCATCTCAAATGCAGAGGTTACATGTAAGTAATCAGTGTTTTGTATGTTTATTTTTTTTTAAATTCACGTGAAACCACTAAGTATCTTCTTCAGTAAGTCTCTCTCGATGTTTGTAGTCAAAACTGGCTGCAGGTACAGAGCTCTCTGCAGGAGAAACCCTTGGGGTCCCATGTTCCAGTTGTAGCCTTAATGATACTTGTGTGCTACTTCCATTGACAATCTGTTGCAGTCCAGTCTAAGGCAGAAAATCTGAATTGTATTTATGACCGATATAATGGCTAAGGACAAGCATGAGTAACTGTTGCAATTAGTGCTGGGCTCATAACGGAACACTAATGGAGTTGATAACCTGGTTTGCTCTCCCCCCCCTACAAGCTGTGTGGACATGGGGAGCGTAGATCTTTGTGGCACGTTGAGGAGGTGGAATCGATCATGAATAGTCCGAGTGTTCAGAGTATAAACTGCATTTTGATACGGCAGGGCAGGAGGGAGAGCTTTCCAGTTGTTGAGAGTTTGGATGAGGAAGGTACAAATTTCCCTGAGATTATCTGAGGATCTGTAACCAAGGTGTGGGTTATGTAGGGAGCTGCTTTTTTTCTTTTTTATATGTATAAATCATAATTTGAAATGGAAATAGCCTTTGAAAGACGGTTTGCCTGTGGATTTTGTCCGAGAGCCATCGGGGACTGGAGACAATTGTGTGAAGACGGTGTGTCGGAGGCTGGCACGGCCGTTCCCCGGGGAAGCCTGAATGCCCACTTGTCTTCTGGGCTCCTGCCAGAGAGCTCCAGGCCTGGCCCCGGCACAGAGTCAGCTCAGTTACCTTCTCTTGTTCTTTGTCATTTGTGTGAGCTGCACTGCTTCAGGGAACCAGAAGCTCATTCGAAAAATTAAATTGGAAGATACGAGGGAGGCTGATGGTTATCAGGAAACTTATTTTTATCACTCTCTCTGTTCCTTCTCTTAAAAGTGTAGCCACAGTGAGACTTGGTTGCTTGAAAGCTGCTTTTTCACTATTGTCCACCCTAAAATTGGCTGTGATCTCATGATATGGCTGGAAGAAAGGGAGCATTATACGTAAGAATGTTAGATGAGGCTAAAAACTGATGAAACAGCAGTTTGGAGTATTTCTTAATTTTAAAATTCCTGCCTTGTTTGGTAGCAGCAATAGTATTTCATAGTATTTCACATTCAGTAAGGATGTCTATTTGGTTTCTTTATAAAAGGAGGATTCTTCCTTGGTTGCTGAAATTTTTACTGTTTAAGATTGACTGTAGGTCTCTCTTTGGTTTGTTTTTTTTTTTATTGTCATTCCAGAAAACCCAGAATAAACTCTCAGTTGGTGGCACAACAAGTTGCCCAGCAATATGCAACCCCACCACCGCCTAAGAAGGAGAAGAAGGAGAAAGTGGAAAAACAAGACAAAGAAAAACCTGACAAAGAGAAGGAAATCAGTCCGAGTGTTACCAAGAAGAACACTAACAAGAAGACTAAGTAAGTTTGAAGGATACCCTGTTAGATGTGGAGTGATTTCGGGAGCACTGTGTGTTGATTAATTACGCGGTTAATCTAACATCCTACTCTTGCCCTCCAATTCTTACAGACCAAAGTCAGATATTGTGAAAGACCCTCCCAGCGAAGCGAACAGTATACAGTCTGGGAATACTACAACAAAGACCAGCGACTCAAATCACACTTCAAGGTAACTTTGGTGTTAAGTTAAGCTCTTGGTATCTGAGAACTCTGTGCTAAACAGCAGACACTGTTCTTTTGATGGGCAGAGGGGACTGTGTGAACCCGCAGGGTCTGCCAACATCAGCGTGGGCAGGAGCCTTCTCCATGTCCAAGCACTCAGACACTCTGCTGGTGAGGACAGATTCAGGCTTTGGAAATATTTGGTCTCTGTTCCCTCATTTTTCATTTCTCTGCTAAAATAGTCATATTGTCAAGTGGGCAGTACTGCTTTTGCACACAGCAAGGGAAAATCATTAACCAGCAATCATAATGGTCTTTATCAAATTCTTATCATCACTCAAAAGTAAAAAGGTTACTTTTTTTTACTTTCTTAGCTGTAATTCAGCCAGTGTAATTGTCAAGATAAATTTCCAAGTTTATGCATGAACAGATTTGCTAGGATCTTGCAATGAGCAAAAAGCATGAATGGCCTGAATGGTTGGTTTCAGATTTGTCTTAAGTTTCAAACAAGTAGCTGTCTACAGAGAGAGGTTTGTTCCAGTCTTACCTATACTGATACTCCGTGATGTTCTCCTTGCTTTTCTTTTGGTCTTCTTTTTTTTGTGTGTTACTGAACTTAGCTGCTGGAGGCAGAATTCAACTGGGTGCTTTGCCTGCATAGGAATTGCATCTCTTCTTAAAATGTGCTGTAATAAGTACTTTATAGTTCAGCCATGTGAACTGGAATGATACTGGTTACCTGCAAACAGCTGTAAAGCACCAGGGAAATACAGTTTGTGCTGGTGTTAGCATCAAGGATGGCAAGACATGACTCTGCAGAGAACTGTTGCCTTCAAAGTTTTTCAATAATAGCACGGAAACGTTTAATAAGGGTGAATATCCTGCACACAGCAATTCACGTGAAGGTAGGGAAGGCAGCGTGAGACTTGCTGTGCTGGAGACAGAGCTGGGTGCAGGGACTGCTGTTAACTCTTCCTCAGCCCCCAAAGATCCAATTGCCCATTTCTGATTTGATTAGAGGAATATAGCTTTATTGCAAGGACTGTTTTTTTTTTTCTTTTTGGTCCTGTTCTTTTTGAAATGGTACTGATTTTGAGAGTTAAGGAGAGCACTTGACTAATGACATAATATTAAGTTGATAGATTACATCAAATAATCGTTTTTACTCCTCGAAGGAGTCACTCTGTCTACTGCAGAGTCTTTTAGTCCATGTTTTGTGGCAAGCTTTTGTCATTCCTAATTAATCCTTAATAGTATCAGGTCTAGCTGGTTATTTTTAAGGGATACATCATCTCCTTCAGCTCTTAAACTGTCTTTTTAAGTGTTTTGTTTAGTGGAACTTTTCTTGTAATATATTGCACTCAGGAGTGCTGTCAAGAGTCTTTTATAGGCTGTGATTTTTAGACAGTCACAAGTTACCTGTTCAGATTTTTTTCAGGCCCAGTTTTTTCGACAGGTTTTTTTTGTAAATTGTCTTTTAAGGCTCTCTGGATTTTTAAGAAATCCTTTTTGAACTTCTTGGGTACCATATCTTTTTCTGACCAAGTATCTCAGTTTATTCCATTCCTTGCTGTGGGCATCAGGTTGATTGTTTTGAAACACGTTTCTTATTCGGCCATAAACGTTTATTGTTAGAACCAGGAAGCAACAAGAAGGTTCAGTTTTGCAAAATAAGGTGAATGAGCTGATCCCTTTGCTTCCTGCAGGAACCAAAAACTGTATCTGTGTGCTGAAGAGATTGTTTGAGGGTTTTCATCTGTGCTTAAATCACCTTTTTGAACGGAGAGACCCCTAAAACCTCCAGCAGAAGTGGCTGAGGGGCTCAGTTCTAAAAACTGACATTGAGAATGAGCGGGACTGTTGAGAAATCCTGCACCTGAGCCCTGCTTCCCCTCAGTCCTTCCATATTACTTTGTCACGGCATTTAAAGATGCACAAGAAGTTTCATTCAGGTGCTTGCTGTGTGGACTATCTCAAAGGCTGTAGGAGTTTTCTGGGAAGGAGTTTCTCCTTCCCTCCTTCCCTCCTTCCCTGTTTAATTTTTCTAATTATGACTATCAGTACTGGTGTCTGACAGGCAATATTGAGAGTGCATGTTCAACCCTGTAGAAAGGTGGAGGCAGTAAGGTCTGTTCCAGTATCTGGGCCAGCATTTTTTTTTTGGTGGCTGCTGAGTACAAGAGAAAACAAATGACCCAGGCAAATTACAGGAAGAACTGGGTTTCCTAGAGGAACTCGGGGCTTAGGGAGGAAAATACGTACGCGTACTACGCTTCCGGGAACTCTTGCTGCCGTGTTTGCCGGCGGGCGATGCCTTGTGGGCAGCCTTCGTCTGCTGAGACGTTATCTGAAAGCTGACGGAAACCCCAAAACTTGCTGAGTTGGCTGCCCTTTCTTCTTACCCACAAACAAGGTGACATCATTGAATCTGGCCTGTGGTTTCGTGTTGAATTCACCGGCTCCTGCAAGCGCGCGTATGTAGAGCATGGGTGTGTGTCTCAGAGCTGCGGGAATTCACTGGGCTCAGCTACAGCTCCGACAAAGCCGGGCACTGAAGGAAGGGACTCTTTTCTAGTAGGAGGTTTTCCTGACTTTGATCCCAGTACAGCAGTATTTTAATTGTATTTGCTGTCTATTAGAAATGCTTTTCCTGTGTTACTGGTTAAAAATCGAAACAACCTCCTGCGTTAGATAGGGCAGTGCTATTTTTAGTGCAGTGCGTTCATTTTTGGTGAGGAACTTTGCAGAAATAAGTTTGTTCTATTTTTGAAGCTCTGCATAATACTTTTTTTGCCTGGTCTGTCTAGTTCTAGAATACCCCTTGGATAACTGCTACTTAAGGGCTTTCCCTTTGTTAATTTACCACATTGAGCATGCATGGCAAATACTAAGTTGCCTTAATTTCCTCTTTGTTTTTAATTTGGTTTTGCCCACACTAGCCCAGTATGCCGCAGATGAGGAGGAGGAAAGGCAGATGGGTTTAAAAGCTGGAGCTTGATCCCAAAGTAAACTAACCTTCCCTCCATCCCTTGGAATAAGGCAGTTCTCAGCAAGCTACTTTTCACTGATGTATAAAGACTCTCCTTTTTAATTTCCCTATTGGGAATATGCAGCTGCTTAAGCCTGACCCTTAATTAGGAGCAAAAGCTGTAAATTACAGCAGTTGGTGTAGCTGATTTGGAATGTGCTGGTAGCTGGAGGAGTGTCCAAGATTGGTTGTATCACAGCTTTGGACCAGTCCCTGAAACGCGCATGAATGTCAGCTTCCTAGAGTCTAGACCCTTATTAGCTACATTACTAATTGAATGATAGCACAGCATGCAAATTACTGAGATAATCCTGAGCTATAAATACCAGCGTGTTCTTTTCTGGTGGTTTTGATTTTTCTTTTTTTTTTCCCACTTTTTTTTTTCCCCTCCCCTTCCCCCAGCCAAAAGCACTAGCTGAAAGAAATACCATTGTACATTCTGGATTTTATTTACAATAGCCTCGGTTCCAGAGGGAACATTTTGAGTGATTTTATACATAGGCTGATCGGGCATCTGATTTATATAAGCTCAAAGCAGTTGAAAGAGAAGCCAAGTTGTCCCAGTGCCTGTGTTTGCAGCTGCAGAGTTCCAATATGGGAATGAAAGAGCCGTGGTCAAATGCTTTCATGTGGTTTTGTATTGCAGAGTCACAGCCTTGTCTCATAACATCAGGGCACATGATGAGATGGTGAATTTAGATAAGAGAACTCTTTCATCTGCCCCTTGGGGAGGAGATCCTTTGGTCTGTCTGGCTCCTGTCCCCTTGGCTCTGCTGTTGTGTCCTTCTTTCTGACGGAGCTGGATTAGGGGATGACTCTACAGCAGAGCACCCTTTGCAGAGCTCTGCAGGACAGGTCAAACCTTCATCCTCCACCATGCAGCACTTACTGCTGCCTGGGCTTTATAGCAGCCTTCCGGTACCTAAAGGGCCTACGGGAGAGATGGGGAGAGACTCTTTAGCAGGAGTGGAGTGAATAGGACAAGGGGTAATGGTTTTAAACTGAAAGAGGGGAAATGTAGATGAAATCTCAGGAAGAAACTCTTTCCTGTGAGAGTGGTGAGAAACTGGCCGGGGTTGCCCAGAGAAGCTGTGGCTGCCCCATCCCTGGAGGGGTTCAAGGCCAGGCTGGATGGGGCTTTGAGCCACCTGGTCTGGTGGGAGGTGTCCCTGCCCAGGGCAGGGGGGCTTTAATTCGATGATCTTTAGGGTCTCTTTCAACCTGAACCATTCTATGGGTTCTCCTCCCAGGTGTTAGCATCCATGCAGGCAAGCTAGAGGACAAGTCATACCGAGTTTATTGAATGCTTTTTCTCATAAACTTTTTCCTTTCTCATTTATTTTTATCCTTTTTATAAATGTTTTCTCATTTGTTTTAGACCCAGACTGAAAAATGTGGACAGAAGTACCGCGCAGCAGCTGGCAGTCACGGTGGGAAATGTCACAGTAATTATCACAGACTTTAAGGAAAAGACTCGCTCCTCTTCCACATCGTCTTCTACAGTGACCTCCAGTGCAGGGTCAGAACAACAGAATCAGAGCAGCTCGGGCTCTGAGAGCACAGACAAGGGCTCGTCCCGTTCCTCCACACCAAAGGGGGACATGTCGGCAGTCAACGACGAATCTTTCTGAAAATTGCACATGGAGTTGTGGAAACTTATAAATCAGGGTATGAAATTCAAACACTCCACCTGCCCATGCTGTTCCAGTCCTGGAGAGCCTCTTCTGTGCTCGAACACACACTTACTTCTTCTTTTTCTCGGACATCGACCTCTTACTGATGCAACCAGGATAATTTCTGCTTGCCGTGGGCATCTGGCCACCAAGGAATTTCTCACCCTAACGATTACTCTTGACACTTTTATGTATTCCATTGTTTTATATGATTTTCCTAACAATCATTTATAATTGGATGTGCTCCTGAATCTACTTTTTTATAATATCTGCTGTGCACAATTTTCCATGAACATTACAACTTTTTGTTTCGGGGGTAGGGAGCGGGTGNCGCTGGTGCTTGAAACACTGTGAAGTGATTAAAAAAAAAATAATAATTGAAGAGTTCAAGATCTGGGACAGTCCCCTTCTGTGAAAGTACTGAAACTGAAATGGAACTGGTCTTAGGTGGAAAGTGTTCCTGAAGGTTTGAACCTGGATGGGACCCGTTCTCTCTATTGTTCCTTCCCCGTTTCTTCCCTAAGCGATGGCTAAAAACGTACTGGACACACGGTTTGGATTATTTTATTTTTTTAATAGCTTGGGATCTGAAATGAGAAGAGATTGCTCCAGGTAGCTTGTGTTTCCACGAGGGTGGCTCAGATTGATGGGCAAGTTCTTGCCCAGCTGGTGGGTGAGCATTCGTGACCAGGCTGGTGTCAGCAACGTCACGGGTTCCTGGGTTTTGGCAACGTGAGCATCGCTGTGTCGTGCGTAGCCAATCCCACAGGTGTTTGGGTTTAGATTTAATGAATTTTGTCCGCCTGCATCGGTGAGGGAGGTAACTTTAGAACTGGAGTGGTTTGCTTTGGGTTGGAGGGCAGCAGGGAGCCGTGGTGGGTTCAGGGACCAAACTGGTGCTTGTCCCAGCCCGGCGGCGTGCGAGTTGCTCATCCTCAGCCCCCTTCCACCTGTCCCCTCCCTGCTGCTGGGGTGGCTCTTCTCCTCAGAGTCCTTCTGTATTTCAGGAGCAGTTTCTGAACAGCATCTTGTCCAGGGGTGACGTTGGGCTTGTCAGCTTTTGGATGCTTCTGGGTCTCCTGCTGTGGGAGCGCAAGTAGGGGAAAGCTTTCGTGCTGGCAAGTGAGCGGCACGTGTGGCTTGTGCTCGTGACCAGCATCTCCTTCATTCTCGCTCTAAAGCTAATTCCGACTGTAAAATTTCTTTTCCTGGCCTGTTAGTGTTGCTTTACAGTTTACCTTCCGTGCATTATCCTGCTAAAACACTAGGCCAAAGAGGTGAAACAAAGTCTTTCTTGAAAGGAACAAAAACCCCAAACCTCTTTGGCTTTTCATCTTGATTTAAGTGGCCCCAGGGTGCTTTGCAGTAATTTCAGGCGCAGAGGCTGTGGCTTCATTTGACATCAAATGCATAACTTTTGGGCGTGACGAAAAGAGGGCCACATTTTTGACAACTTCGGTGCCAGCTTGTTATATTGTGAATTATTTGCTTATCAAGGGTAATTTCTCTTTGTGGAGGCAACTTGTTTTAAGATTTCTTTTAAAATCTGCGTGCTTTTGAGTAGCAGACGTAGGTTCCTTTCACACTGGCGACACAGATGTGTGAGTAAGGGATCGGTTACCAGCCCTGCTCGGAGGTGTGAGCGGCAGTGCCTTTGCACCAGTGGTTTTATTCCGAACATGTCAACGTGGGCACCCCGACTTAATTCTGCTTATATTCACAGTATAGGCTGTCTTTACCTTTTTAAGCATTTTTAAAGTATTTATTAAAAGAACCAAAGGAAACCAGATGCTTCCTATGAGCATCAAGACAATTTATTATACATAGTTTTAAATACTATGAATTTCTCAATCCACGTTTTAACATTAGTGGGATATTGCAAAGACATTCCTTTTCCAGTTTTTACTATTCCTTTAAGGGTCTCAGGGAGGGTAAACTGGTCAGCCATATTTATTTATTTTACTGAAATGTCTTGGAATAATTTTTTAAGAGAGATTTTTTGAAGATGCCCCTGAACTTGTATATTTTGCACTGCTTTATAATAACGATCCATTTAGCAATCAGGCTTGCGTGCATCTCGGCCGGGATCCAGCCAGGAGCGTGAGCGAGCGGCGAGTCCCCCCCCACCCTTGCCTTCAAATGGGGCTAATTCTGGTGCTTCAAGTCAAAAAAAAAAACCCCAAAAAACCCCAAACCCCGCGCGCTCGCCTTCTTTGCTGAATCTGGGAATTTGTGCATAAAGGAAAACAAAAAGAAGAAAAGGAAAAAGCGTTGTGTGTACCAGGAAATTGCTTCTTTTTCCAGTGAAAATGGACCTGTAGACCAGTTGAAAAAGCTTTAACACCGTAACCAGCTACTCATGGCTACTGGTAAAGTCGGTAACATCCGTCTCTTTGGGCCTGCCTCCTNCAAAACACTAGTGTAGGGGAAGGACCAGGTTCGTGGTGTTCAGTGGCACAGAAAGCAGGTAAGTAAAGCACAGTGTTAACGCTTGCGAAGTTTGGACTCTTAGACAGACAGACAGACACACAGACACCAACACAGCTTGCCTGACTCGCTCAGTTAGTTCTGCAAAGGGAAAAACGACCGCGCTTTTACACCACCAGGCTGTTTATTTGAGTTGGAACACTTGCCTTGGTTCAAATCGGACAGATCGGAAAAAAAATTCGGCAGCAGCTTCCGTGAGTTTATTTCCACTGAGATGTTTTTCACCTGCCTTACCAAGATCATTCTCAGTCTACTTTTTTAAGCTCTACCATAAACTTAAATTATTGAAAATTTATTAATTGCTGACTNCGTAACCAGCTACTCATGGCTACTGGTAAAGTCGGTAACATCCGGCTCTTTGGGCCTGCCTCCTCAGTAAAGCAGCTCGCTAGAAATAAGCAGGGGGGAAACTTCTGAGCTGTAAATTCTGCATTGGGTAGAAATTGCTAAGGAAGCATCGAGCCTCCCCGGCCTCACTCTTGCGTTGTGGATTTTTGAAGGATCGCGTTTGCTTTTTACACTTAATTCCCTCAAAGTTGGCATNAACACAGCTTGCCTGACTCGCTCAGTTAGTTCTGCAAAGGGAAAAACGACCGCGCTTTTACACCACCAGGCTGTTTATTTGAGTTGGAACACTTGCCTTGGTTCAAATCGGACAGATCGGAAAAAAAATTCGGCAGCAGCTTCCGTGAGTTTATTTCCACTGAGATGTTTTTCACCTGCCTTACCAAGATCATTCTCAGTCTACTTTTTTAAGCTCTACCATAAACTTAAATTATTGAAAATTTATTAATTGCTGACTATATAATAACCTTTGCTTGTATGTAACCGAATGGTTTTAAGAGCCAACATTTAGAGTATGACAATGGAGCTGAACAGTTTTTAATGCGCAAGCAGTTCTGTTCTTGTGTATGACTTGTAACCTTAATTTACTGTGTAAAGATGGTTACATTATTTCCTTAGCTTTGTTTGTTGGAGACAAATATAGAATGCTTGTTTAAGTATGTCAAAACATAATCTTATCTTGTGGATTTTTATGTTAATGTATTATACGAGCTATATTTTTCATTTGCCCAGAAAGACAGCTTGTATAACGCTTCTGAAAGTTTTTCCGCTCTGTAAAGTCTTTAGAGCTGACAGTCCTGTTAGGTTTGTTTTAATCTTCATGCTAAAGTGTCAATGGTGGTTTTGTGAACTGGTCAGAAATTCACAGGTCTTAAATGTTTTCGGGAAATTTATATTGGACACTGCTCTTTGTCTAGCAAATAAAAGATGTTAATATATTCCTGTTACTGGCATGTGCACGACTGTTATTAGAAGCCACTTTATCATTTTCCTGCTTTAAATAGAAATGTCTATTTATGAATTCTGCTTGTAGTTTTTTTCACAAATAAAATAGTAAAATTTAATTAAAATCTGAAAAGCTCTCTTTTTTGGGAGATGCCAGTGTCCGGAAGCAGCGGTTTGTTGGGTCCGTGCGTCTTGGCCACCGGCTGCTGCTTGAGCACCCGCTTCTGCGCACGCAGGTTTGGGCACAGCCAGTTCATCCGGTTTGTACCCTGGGGACTACCAGCACCCGGGAAGTTTGTGGTGGATGTGTCTGCAGAATTTGGGTTCTGCTGCTTGGAAATAATCCCCTTCCTTCTTCCCCCCCTTCCCCCCCCTCCTTTTTCTGTCGCGGCAGAAGCGGCGAGGCTTAGCGCAGAGNNATTGTATTTTTGGAGCGTTAAAAAAAAAAACAACCAACCCCCCCCCCCCCCCTCCCCCCCAAAAACCAACCAACAAAACCCCACTGGTGTTTTGCAAGCAGGAGGTTGCTCCTCTGCCTAGGAAACGAGGTGATGTGAGTTACTGTGGTCTTTCTAGTGCGTGGTTTTTGTCCCCCCCCCCGCCTGAGACGCGAGACGTGTGATGCAACTGTTCAAATACCAAGATGAAATTTGAAAACGGAGCAGTGGGTAAAACACGAAGGGGGAAAACCCCACCTTACTCTAGAGCTTTTCTTCGGGAGTACAAGGACGGTTCCTAAATCTAAAAGCCGTTTGGATCGTTGTTTTGTGTAGGCTGGGGGGGAAGTGTGTGTTAAAACGAGAGGTCGGGTTAAAAGAAAACACTGTGCAAACAGGCTCTTAAATGCTTCTAACCTCAGTTGGAAGCCATTCAAAATCCTTTGTGCCAAGAATAAGAAGAAACAGGAAAGGTAGTGGTTGTTCTACAGCCCTGAAAAGCGCTTTCTTGGCTTGCTGAAGGAGTGAGCACAGAAACAGTCCTTGCCTTGAAGGGTCGCAGTGCTCGACCTGCCACCAGCACAAGGTGTCGGAGCAGAGGAGATGGGCCAGCATCCACCTGCTTCATCACCAGGGCAAGGTTTGAAGAGCCAGCGAAGGATCTCCGTGGCAATACTAGTACTGAACCTGCTCTCTCACCTCTTCACTGGGATTTCAGTTGACCAGGCTCCTGGAAATCCTTTGCCTTGGAGCAGCAGGAGCAGATCTGTAATCTGTGCCACAGGAGGGTGAAGACTACAGCCAAGGATGCTTCAAGGCACGTGCTGCACTTGGGTGTTGGGTTGAAAGTTTGTGTTTGTTACCTGTACAGGTTACAGAAGGACTTGATGGGGAGCTCTAGCTCATGGCTCCTTAAGATTTTGTAAACTTCCTGGGTTAAACTCAGTTGTTTTAAGACTTGAAGGTGTTCTGTTCCTCTTCTCCCAAGTAACAGGTGATGGGACAAGAGGGAAACGGCCTCCAGTTGTGCTGGAGGGGTTAGATTGGGTATTAGGAAAAATTTCTACACTGAAAATGTTATCAAGCTTTGGAACGGGCTGCTCAGGGAATTGTTGGAATCACCATCCCTGGAGGTATTTAAAAGCTTGCTTTTAAAATTTTATCTAAAAGCTTTAGTTTGCTTGGTATTTGTGTGGAGCCCTTTTCTAGACAGGGCTGAGGTTAGTGCTGATCCCACCTAATAGGAAGACATCCGAAACTGCTACAACTTGTACATAAGAAGTTCCATCTAAACATGAGGAGGAACTTCTTCACTTTGAGGGTGTCAGAGCCCTGGAACAGGCTGCCCACAGAGGTGGTGGAGTCTCCGTCTCTGGAGACATTCAAAACCCACCTGTACAAGTTCCTGTGGGACCTGCTCTGGGCGGACCTGCTCAGAGTCTTCACAGATTCTTCACGGTTGGAAAGGACCTTTGAGACGATTGAATCCAACCATACACACAGGCAGGGGGGGCTGCTGGATTAGATGATCTCCAGAGGTTCCTTCTAACCCCATATCATTCTGTGATTGCTGATTTAGGTACCTCTGACAAAGCAGAGGCTGCATGCAGAAATCAGCAGTGACAGAAATCAGCAATAGCATCAAAAGGCAGTTCCAGAAATTACCTAATCAAAGCATTTCAAGCCACACCAGCGCAATTATCCCTCTGAGGAAACTCCTGTGGCATAGCATGGAAGCTTGTAATGGTGAAGAGCACTCTCTGCCTAACTCTGATCTTCACCTAACATTAATACTGAAGCTAGAAAATAGTGTCCTCCTGCAGCCAGGTCTTGTACTGCAAATCTCTCACTCCTTGCCTTGAAGGTCCCCTGTTCCTCCTTAGACAGGGATTGCTCCTTGCAGAGCAATAAATGATTTGGCAGCCCTGGCTGCACAGGAAACGTGGAAGGCATGAGCCATTTGTGCTTCCTAGATGAGGAACCACGGAATAAATACTTCTTTGTTCTCCTTTATGTCTCCATACCAAAAAAAAAGAGAGAGAGAGAAATTGTTCTGTATCACGGCTATTTGTTGTTTCCAGGATCTTGAAGATTTCATGTATTTCTAATGTTTCTAATTTTTTCCATCTTTTTTTCAGCATTAGGAGTTGTCAAGGCTGTTCCAGCCTTCGAGAGAGGCTGTTCCAGGGTGTGCATCACCTCTTCTCCAAAACCATTCTCAGGAGGATGCAAAACTGTCCAGTAACTGGTAGGAAGTTCCGGAGTGAGAATCCCTGATACTCTGCCTCCTCTGCTCTGGCAATCTTCTCTTCCTCATCCTCCTGGCAGGTGAGGCAGAGGCGTTCAAAGCCTTTAAGTCCGACAGCGTTCACTTAAATACCGTGAAATTCCCAGTGTAACATGCCCTTGATAACAGCACATCAAAAGCTTTTAGGAGGTATTAATTTGCCACAGCTACTAGACCTGACCGGAGTTGGAAGGAGGGGTTCTGAAGGGTTTAAGCTGCTCTAAGTAGCTCTCAGGTGTTGGAAAAAACAAGTTGGGAAGCTGAATTCAGGTACAAAATATCCCTGTGAGCAGGAGGAGGCCAGCGTGCTGCAGAAACAGCACGTAGCGGCCCAGGTAAGAAGAACAGGAATGACTGAGGCTGATTTTGTTATTCCTCAGGCTGTGCTGTCGGGGCTGGATGATTCACGTTGCCTGGGAGGTTTGGCATGGAGTTGGCAGGAGGAGCTTTCTATGTTTGAATGTGTATTTCAGGAGGGATTAAAGCTCAGAGTAGCACAGAGAAGGAAGAGAGCCACTGAGATTGTAATTCTGCCTTCACCCAGAAATTAATAACTATCCAATACATATAATCTATAATATAAAATCTTAAATATATGCTAGATTTTACATAAATTGTAGGGATATTCCATATAACAGGCTAAAGATGTGGTGGTGTTTAAAAGCATGACTTGTCAAAAGTTGACTCTAATAGGGGTTTACCCTCTTGCTGACTCTCTTGAGGAATCGCCAGCACAAGGCAAGTATAAATGGGGCCAACAATCCATCCTACTCCTTTTAGGTGGTTATTACTCTCTTAGTCTGCAAATTGACTTCAGCAGCAAGTAGGCTGTCACTCTCTCTGTCTTACTGCCCAATGCATTTTATAAAGATAAGGTGAATAAAGGGCAAGAAAAACATAGCTTCCCATTAAACCAGTTTCTTCCTGATCCAAGGAAGACAAAGTTATGGAGTGGCAGAAGCAACCTGGCTTGAGGCTGATGCTACTCTCTGGGAGGGTCAATTTATTTATATGTACAGAATTTTTCCGGATTGGAAGAGATGTCCATGAGCCTTGTGCTGCTGGAAGAGGCTTCTGGAGCCTGGATGGGGAATCTGTGCAGCAGCTGGGGGAAGCCCAGGGTGTTGGGGGTGTGTGTGTCTGCCCAGTCTTGCATCTTTCAACATTTCTCAAATGCACGTGCTCCTGTTCTTCATTCCCAGCGAGGAGAATCCTTTGCATTCTCCAAATCTCTCTCTGCTTAGCTTTTGTGGGAGATTCAGGCTTTGGCCAAGGGCTAGGGCTGCATCCGGACGTTAACAAACCTGATAGCAGGGAGCTCGCAAAAAGCATCGCTTCAAGGCTGGGATTTGTGCTTGCTGCCAGGAGGCAGAGGGGATGGAAATGTGTTTAGTTGCTCCTATTGTTCTCCTTATTCCACTCAAGTTTTGTTGGTGTGAAGCTAAGGAAGGAAAATGTGGTCTGAAGTTGCAGAAACGCTGCCTGGAAAAGGAATATGGTGATTCCTGGTGGGGTTGGATGGTTGTCCAGGCATGGGGTGTGATGGCTGTGTGACAGTGACAGGGAAACTCCCCTGACTGCAAACACTCCCCAGTCAGGATGACATTGGGAGGGGAAGAACGCCCTGAGGATGCTGGGCTTTGGGGACTGTGTGCAGGCTGGTGGCTCTGACTTGGCTGCCTCCAACTTGCCCAGCTCCCAGGAGGGTTTGCCGTTCCCTGGCCCTCTGCAAGGGCCCAAATTCAGCAGCTCCCTGGCTCCAGGAATTGTGGAGCAGGACTGGAGACACAGCCTCACCAGCCACCACTTGCCAACAGATTTGCCAACCTTTACACTTATTTTCTACATCAATTTGTCGTACTGAGCAGGACCAGCTGCGCTTTTGGCCCCTTCTTGCATCTGTCCTCTTGCAAGTCCTATTAGAGGTGCCAATTATAACTTTGCACAGAAGGAAAATGATAAATCCCACAGATTTATACGCCAAAAGGCATCATCAATCAAAAGACTGAGTTAAAGGCATTGAGGTAGAACAACTGGGAGGTGACTCCAGGGATTCCCCTGCCCGTGGAGCAGTTGAGGGGTGAGCAGGCTGTGGTACCTGCTGTGTGCTGTACAAAGCAGGGGGAGAACAGGACCGGCTGGGCAGCATGGATGGATGGAGATGAGAGCAGTGATGAGGCAATACACACTCTTGTAGAGATAGTGGTTCCCCTGAGCTGAGCGTAGTGGCCTCACCAACCAGACAGCTGTAACCGGTGGAGAAGCATTTTTTTGTCTGAAGAAGGACCACAGGGGAGTGGTCCCTTTCCATCCCAAACCAGTAGGCCTGCTGAGGAGAAGGAGCAGGACATGCAGCCCTTAGACCTGGCTGTCTCTCTAGTTTCCTGACTGGCAGCTGGAGAAGTGAGACCACTATCTATCCTGGACTTGAAGAGGAGCCTGTAATGAGCCATTTGAGTTGTTCTTGCTGATGTGTTGATTGTTGTATTTTACACAGGGTTAGGATTTACATCTGTGAGAAGGGGATGTGTGCCTTGCCAGGCTGGACAAGGGGAGATATTTTTCCCAACAACAGATTAACAGCTTATTTGTAGTGTATTAATGACTTGTCTGGTGCTTAATGTGTTCTCCTGCTAGGTGGGTTTGCCAAAAGGGTCCTGGCATTTCTGAAGTCTGGGGTGGTGGAGCAGATCTCAAATATCCCTGGACTTAAGTGAGGTTGTTTGGTTTGGTTTTTTTTTTTCTCTTCACCTTTATCTGGCACTGGCAGATGCTCTTAGCACCTGGGCTGGGGTAAATGGTGGGGATTTTTTAACTTAACCTCTGCATTTGGATGGTTTCCAAATCACTGGCAGAGACAGAGGCCAACTGTTCCTGTGGGGACAGAGACTTGGGAGCTTAGAGCTGGTGGCTCTGCTGTTAATTCCCCCCAAAGCAGAGGGTGAGCAGGGGAGGCTGCCTCTCCTCTCTGGCCGTCCCTGGGTTGTCACAAGTGTTTGGACCTCAAGATGCTCCTGCTGAGGCTTTTACAAGCTGTGTCTTGTGATTTTTTGGCCAGTGCCAGTAATGCCACTTGGGAGTCTTAAAACTGTGCTGCCCAGAGAGGAGGGGGAGGCAGAGCCCAGCCTGCCAGCTCTGTGTGTGCGTAACCGTGATATTCAGTGGATAAAATAAATAAATAAAATAAACAGTGGTGCTCTTACCTCAGGCTATCCATTAGGAGTGTGATTTAGTGCAGGGAGGGCTATAAAAGCAGTTGATAAATCTTTCGAGCAGCACAAATAAAATCTGTTATGGGGGGGAGAAATGGCCCTGGATAATGAGGGGAAGGAGGGAACAGCCCTTGCCCCCTTGCTAATTAGGCTGTCCAGGAGAAGTTAATATAAAATAATAGATCTGGAAAGCCTGAATCTTCACAACTTTAGGCAGGACTTCATCCTCTTAAATTATGAGGCTAAGACCTCATTCAGCAATACTTTGAAGGAGATCAACTGGCAGCGCTATTCATGGCAGGTAAGGGCTTGGGCTCTGGCTCTGAGGGATCACAGTACCTTCTGAAGAGCTCGCTCCTATTCCATTGAATGCTGCTATTTTTATCCTCCTTAAATTCTAGAGGGTATTTCCAAGTGGGAAGCAGAGCAGAGAGCGGCAGATCTTAGCTCTGCTCCATTTAACAATTCTGTAAAAAGGAGGGAGAAATGTTTGATATAGCTTATACCTATTTTTCCTACCACCAGCGTGGCAGTAATAAAGCACCTGGAGATGCCTGCAGCCCCTGGCACCCTGTGGGTGATGGGACACAAAGCGGGGTCACTGCTGGTCTTTTCTCCCAGGGGGTTCACAGGCTCCTGCCTCTCTGCTTGGACCCACAACTACCAGGGAGAGGTCTCTGAGGGGCTGCAGGGGATGGGCAATGCTAGCAGGGAGGACATGGGCAGGTGTCTCTTGTTGATGGGGTGTCTCTAGCCCAGGAGACCCCCCTTGTCTCAGCCTTCCGAGGGCCCCACTCGCCTTTGCCAGCGGTGGGGAGCGTTTTGATCCTTTTCCCATATGGGAGACAGAAGCACAGAGGGACTTAATTAGGTGCAATTAGCTCAGCCACCACAGCCAGAGCTGCTGGGGGTAGTTGGCACAAGGTCAAATAGGGACTGGGGTCTGTAAGTCCCCATTTCGGTTTGTGAACTTGGCCGTGCAGGTTTGGATGCTTTAAGGGGGCTTTTACCTTGTGCTTACTCCTTTCTGCAGCCTCAGCTTTTGCTTCTGGACGTGGCCAGGTTCTCCAAAGCTGCCGAGCTTTGGTATTGGTGTACATGGCTTAGTCTTGTGCTTGGCAGAAGCATCCTGCTTCACTTGAACATGAAATATAAATCAGAGATCAAGTGAATTATTGTGCCATGCTGCTGGCAATGGGCAATAAGGGAGTCTTTAAATCAATCAGCCCCCAAATAAATAAATAAATGTGCAGCAGACATTCTGGAGTGCATGTCTGATTCCTATCAGAGGCAGTAATTCAAGTCAGATGCTCACAGTTTCTCTGCTTCCCAGTCTGCGTTACCTGGGCTGCTGAAGTCGCATGAGACAGAAAGCAAAATTTTTTTTATTTTTTTTTTCCCTGAGCTTTCATTATTGTTGCCAAAGAAACCATTTCATTTGGTTGCCACGTGTGCAGCAAATCTGGTTCAATCCATCTGGATGTCGAGGGCTGAAGGGAAAGAGCTTTGGGGAAGGAAATCTGCAGAGTGCGGCCACCTCAGTGCCTGTGATGCTGACTGTGTGCATGGGGCTGGCAGCTGGAGGAAGAAGAGCAGGTCCTGCTCCATGAACAGTCCTGGTCAGCTTCAAGTGTTTGACCTACACAAGCCATCCCTGTGGCAGCATGGACACCCACATGAGCCAAGGCTCACAGAGCTACTCATCCCTTGATTTTGCCCCAGGGAGCAGCACTCCAGCACTTAAAAGAGCTTACTAGTCTTCCTTTCAGCCCACGATGGTACGTTTGAAGCATTTGATCTTTTCAGGCTGCCACCTCCTTCCTTCGTGGCTGCAGGAGGGTCTGCGGCTGCTGGGCATCGTCCTGCTCCCTCCTGGGCTGGCACCAGCCGAGCATCCCCTCTGGGTGGGACAGCCAAGGGCAAGGAAGGGGGTCAGAGGATTTGGATTACTGTCCCAGTTGCTACCCAGCCCTAGGGGTGGCTCCAACATCGGCAATGAATTTGGGCAGCCGAGACTGGGGTGGGGGTCAGCTGAAAGCCATGGGAGGGGGACCAGGGTGACATGAGCTGTGCCAGCTAAGGAGAGCAGCATCCCTGCAGCTGACCATGCTGCCCCAAGAGGGTGACACTGGTGGTTTAGGCCCTTTGCAGGGCAACTTTGCTCACTGGCTGGTGGGCCAGGGCCCCGCTCTCCAGTCCCTAGGGCTAGAGGTACACAGCATACTTGGATTTCACTAGCACTTTTCTTGTGGCTGCAATGCTCTGTCCCTATGCATGTCCATGGATGGTGGTGGTTTATAACGGTAAACAAGCCCTGATGCTGATCCAAGGCTGCTGGTATGGTGGGACTTCGCACCCCTTCATCTGCCCTGAACAGACCTGGCAGCATTATTCCAAGATGATATTATTTCATTGAGTCAGGTCCTCCTCTTCCTTGAGTTACTCCAGGAGTGAGTTGAGATTGAACTTTGGACCGGTGAAGCTAGTGTTTTCCCTGCATCTTGCAATAGAAGACAAAGCAATTACAGCACTGGGGATTCAGCCTGTGTTTCCAAAGCTTTAGCCCGAAGGGAGAACTGAACTGATGCACTGGTAAGGTTGGGTTTTTTTCTTTCTAAAGCTCCACAACAGATCCCAAAATAATAAAGGTCAATCAGTCAAATGTATTCAGTACACAAGCCCATGTCTTTCTGAGTTAACACAATCTATAGAACGGGCAGGAATGTTGATACACGTAGTCATGCTGGATATACACGCCGTTTATCCAGCTGGACTGTGGCAGGTCCATCTCAGGCCTGCACACCATTTTCTGGCGTGTTCCTCCTCCAGCAGTGCATCCCAGCCCTGGATGGCAGCGTAAATCCTTCTTTGCAAATCATTGACCCAATAGGTCATAAAAGCTCCTTTACGGTCTGTCAAGACAAGCTAGGTTCTTTACGTGTACCCTAAGTCAGCACAGTAAAACTTTTATGGTGTTTTTAATAACAAGAGCTACTGCACATGAACAGCAACTAATTTTTAAAGCCTTGGTATTTCAGCTGAGGTGGGTTTTTTCTCCCACCCGATGCTGGAAAAACACTTAGGTCAGTTCTTTCAGAAGTAATGCCTGAAGCTAACCCCTTTGCCCTGTGGTGGTCCAACTTCTGCAAATACTGAGCATCCCCTGAAAGGGACTTCTGAAAACCAGGCTGCTTTTCTGGTAGTGTCCGTGCAAAGGGAGAAGTTGAACTTCAGCTTCCTATTTTTAAAATATTTGGACCTTAAGCTGTTCTGTGACGTTATGGTTTTAAGAAAATAGAGTTCTTGTTCGGTTGCAAAATAGTCTTATTTAAAACAAATAACACACATTTCTTTAGGAAAACATTTGGCTTAACCTGATGTAAACAGCCTTCCCCAAGGCTGCCCAGGTGCTCCCCCAGCCCAGTGCTGGGATGCAGGAGCACATCACCACTGGTTTTATCTAGGCAGAAGGGGGTCTGTGCTTCCACTAGTTTCTGCCAACTTGTTAAGATGGTGTAACTTAATGTGGGGTCTAAACCTCCAGTTTATCACCCCTTTCTCATCCTCTCTGGACCTGCAGAGACCCAGTTGCAGGTCTGGAGCCTCCATCCCTGGGTTGTACCTTCTGGGAGTGTTATGAGTGTTGAGCACTCTTCCAGCACTTTCTGGCTCCACTTTCCCAGCCTTGCCTTGAGCTGCCAAGAGGAAAAGGGGAATAATGAGGAGTTGAAAGCAATATGGCAAGGTCTGAGTTAGGCTCCAAGGAAACTGCCTTCTCTGCCTATCCTCACAGCCCTGTCTAACGCCCTGGTGTTGCCAGCAAACCCAGCCAGTTATGTGGAGCATCCTTCTTACACCCCAGGTTTGGCTCCAGCCCTGTGCCAAGGAGCAAGGTGGCAAAAAGACCCCCCCGAGTGCCCTTGGTAAGCAGCATGTCCCAAATCCCGGCTGCTGGCACACACAAGGGTTTAATGTGATGACATCCAAAGGGAATGGGATGAGAGGGATGTGGAGGGGCCATGTGCCATCCCAGGGATGCTGTTGTTTGGGAATTAGCAGTGTTTATTCAGGAGACTCCAGTCTACTGTCATGATTTTGGTCCTGCGAGGTCACTACTGCCATCACGTGTGCCAACATCCACCTCTGCCTGACCCCAGGCAGCTGTGGACCAGCCTTTGCCAAATGGGTAATTTTTCCTGGGAAATGTGCTACTTTACCACTTTCTTCAGCTGTGGTATGTGTGGGTCCAGTCCAGGCCTAGCCAAGGGGATTTGCTAACCTGGACGAGGAAATTGGGGTTTGTAGTTGGTCTGTTTTGATTTGTTCTTCCTTGGAAAATGACATGATTCTCCCAGCTCTGCCAGGTCTGAGCTGTCCTGGCTTTGCAGCTGACCTTGGCGGTCCTCAGACAAGGCGTGATGGATGCTCTCCCTGTACCCTTTAATTACCTGGCAGGAATGACTGTGCCCTGAACTCACACGGCAGCAGCCAGGGGTTGTTATTTTCCTCCCCCACAACGGAGCCTCAGTCATCCCATTGCTTCTCTTTACTCACATGTGCCCAGTTAAAATCGTTGCACGTTTGGACTTGCTTGGAGCTGTAGTGCCCCATGGCTCCAGTCCAGGGCTCCACACATGTTCCCTGATCCCATCTGGTGGCAAGGACATGGGGCCCGTGATTCTGTGCAAGCCTGGGTCCCTGCTCGCTGGAGCTTTCAGGCATTGGCTTTATTTGTGCATGAAGAGCAGATTGGCTTTAAACTGATAGGGGCATGAATCGATCCTTGGACAGCCAGCACTGATTTTCCACCCCTGATAGCAGCAGGGAGCAGAAGGCGAGAGGGGCCCTGCTATTTGGGCTTGATTTAGAGAAAAATTCCCATGTTTTGATAGATAATCTGGTTTGGGTTTGCCTTATTTTATTTTATGTTATTTTTAATGCATAAATAATTGTCCTTTTGAGAAACGTGCGGGAGGGAAATTCTTCTTCTCTGGGGCCTGTCCCTAAACAAAGCACATGGAGCAGCTGGGGGACAGTGGGTGCTGCATCACAGCCAAACCCAGGACCTGGGGTTCTGGGATGGAGAGGATGTTCCTGGTCCCAGCTATGGGGCAGTGGGGGGACACGCTGCTGGGCTCTTGGCTGAGTGCAGTGGGGCCTCCCAGCAGGGTGGTTGGAGAGCTGGAGCTGATGGAGCCGCTCTAATTTTGTGCAGGATTTGGCCTTTTTCCCCCCGCAGAGGGAACGGCACTGGTGCTGGAGCGAGCGGCAGCGCAGCGAAGGCTGCGAATGCTCAGGGGAGCTGCAGGGAGGAACTGTTGCTGTCGATCTGTTAATTAAGATTAATGTGCTAGCTGATAAGGATGACTCCGAGCCAATTGCTATTATAAGCCAGGATCCTGCAAGGCAGCGAGCGGCACATTCCTGCTTCCTCAGCAGTTGGAAGCCTCCCTCGTTCAGCCCGAGGTCTGGAGCAAGAAGGGAGGTGCTGCACAGCTCTCCCCCCAACCCCCCAAAAGCTGGAGCACCGCGTGGGCTCAGCTTGCTCGCTGGTGGGATGCTTGAGAGCTTGCTCTTACACTGTCTTGGCAAAGGAGCGTATTTTAGCTGTTCAGATGGCGTTAAGGCAGCACTTTGCATCCTCTCCCAGGCGTTGGTGGCAAAATTTCTGCACACCCCCCCTCCCCCTAAAAGTGCACTAGATGAGATACACTGATTAAAACCACAATGTGTTAAAAAATATATGTGTTTATATTTTCCTGCCTGCTCAGCTGGGGCCTCTGAGGAAGCTGGATGTGCCCCTGTACAGTGAGACGTGATGAATTAGAGGTTTATTTGCCTTTGCCCTGCAATATTCGGTGTGTGGCTTCAGAGCTGAGGCTGCTCGATGCAGTGCCACAGCCACCACTGGCCACTCGCCTGCCCCAGCCCAGGAGGAACCTGTTGAATGGCCTGCAGGAAGGCACATGCTTGAGGCTTCGGTGCATCACAGCTTGCCAAGGAGTTAATTTTAATGTCCTTCAGCCACTTCTCTGCTTTAATAGTCGCCTTATTTTTGCTAGGTTTCTGTGTCTGGTACCAGCTGGATTTAAATTCTGTGTAGTCCCCAGCCAGCCTGATCTAAAGCAAGTGTGTTTGTCAAAGCCTCAAAGTTCAGTTTTTTCAGATTGTCTCATTGTATTAGCAAAAGGTAGAATTCAAAGGAGTGCTCCCTCAAATCCCAGCTGGAATCCTCCCGGCTTGATCCCCTCCTGCCTTCTCCCCTTCCAGCCCTGACCACTCCTGCAGCTGCTTTAATTTCCCTGCTGCTCTCCTCAGAGACTTCTGGCACCAGCCCTAATGAGTAAATGCTAATTAACCTGTAGCATCTCCCAGGGCATGCTGACAGTGTGGTGGACCAGGGGTGGTGGCTGTCCTGCCACACTGCTGCGAGAAGCAGTGCTGGTGCAGCCAGGGGAGCGTGACTGACCGTGTGGGGAAAGGCATCTCAGGTCACGGGCAGTATCTGCTCTTGGGCAGAACAAAGATTTTATTCAAATAACACTGCCTTGGGAGGAAGAAAAGCCGTTGTCCCTGCCAGAAAAGCAATTCACCTTGAAAAGGTGGAGGTATGGTTTTTAATTTTTATTTTCTTTTAAACTTAGTGGGATCTGGTTTTGGGGTCTCTGTTGTCCCATAATTCGTTTCTCCTGCTCGGGGCTGCTCGATGGCCCTGCCAACATCCCCATCCCACTCCGCTCCTGAGCTCCATCAGTTCCAAAGTGGAGCCAAAGTCCTCTTGACCCGAGAGACTGGAGTCATGTTTGGCACAAACACGCCCAAGTGGCGTATGCAGGATTAGATAACCTTGTCGCCGCATCCTGCACTGATCAGTAACTCGCTGTGACTGTCAGCTTCTTTCAGCCAGACGTAATTGCCTAGCAACGTTGCGCTGTCTCTTTGGATGCAGCCTAATTCGGTTTCTGGTCATCCAGAACAAAACCTCATGTAGGCATCTGGTAAACGGAGCGCCGGACAGGCCGTGGTAGACTGCTGGAGCAGCTGGCACCATGATTATTTCAGCAAAATCCATGCCTGTGGCAGATTTTGAGGTCTTTATGATAAGCCTGAGTATCAAATTTAGGTGAGTGGGGTCTGCAGCATCCCATCTGCCACCCCTGCCCAGAGCTGGGTACTGCCTGCCTGGGCTGCAGCTGAGTGGCCAAAGGAATAACCTGGGGTGTAGGCAAGGGTTCCTGGCCTCCTGCATCCCTACTGAGACTCGGAAATTATGGATCCACAGTCCTGTGAGTAAGGGGATCTCATGTAGAACCCATAGCATGTGCACAGCTGGTCGCTCCTCTTGCTTTCATCCTTGTTTTCTCGTAAAAGGGATGTGGAGATGGTTGTAATGGCAGCTAAAGGAGAAGAGAGGAGGAGCAAGGAAAAAAGTGACATTTCTCTAGCCCAGGGAAGCAAAATTTCCAGCTCAAAAACATGAAACATTTGGCAGTTTTTCACTGCCAGTAGACTCTTTTGCAACCACAGCAGTGAAAGGATTTTAGCTATACCTGCTCTTATGTCTACAGGTGAGTAACGATGATGCCCGATAGCATGCTTGGCATTGGGAATTGATTTAGTGGAAAGTTGGTGTACCACTGTCTTGTAGTGCAAAGCCTTAACTTGGCAGGATAGGCTATGAAACCTTAGTTCTAGATTTTACTAACTGGTGAGAATTTAGGCTTTGGGATCTGAATATTGGTCTTTACCCTTGCTTCCCATGCAAAATCTATGCAGAAACAGCAGTAAGTGTTTTGGGAGTAAATGAATTGTTGGTGCTCATTTAGAAAGGATTTACAGGAGGTGGAGTGAAGCTCAAGCTGGCAATGCAGGAGTAGAAAACAGTGCTTGAGGCATGGATGGGTGCAGGAGACAGGGCTGTAGTGTGCTGTCATGCTACTGCCATGCCCTTCGTGGCATCTCCTGTGGCTGGAGGGTGACTTCGGTGCCCACACCCTGTGGCGGCTATGGGAAGCCAGCTGCCTCATCCCACCGGCTGTTATATTTCTCTTTGTGATGCTCAGCATCGCCCAGATCCTCAGAGACTGGCTGGAGTTAAGTGTGTTCAGTGCCTTCAAGTGCTCAGGGTTGGGATGTTAAAAATTAAATATAAGCAATTTCCATCAAATGAGTGAGAGCCCTTTACTGCTGCCATTTAGCTCACTGACTCCCACCAGGGAAGGCTCGTGCCACAAACTTGGCTCCCCATCCTGAAACCTGCCTAAAGGTGTCCAAGGTCCTAGGCTTGGAGGCCAGCCCTCCCACCCAGCACCAGTTGCTGATCTGAATTTAAACCCGGACCCAGACCCACAGTTTCAGGGTGCAGTGACTGAGGAGTTTCCTTTGGGCTCATCCCAAGCTGAAAACCTTTGACAAAAATTTTTCTGGAGGTCTGGAGATTTTTGCACCCTCTGTCCCAGCTCTCCCAACCCCTCTGGCTCCCACCCTGCACACGTGGAAACCTCTGGCACCGGCTCATTCTCCGGAGCTCTACAAGGAAGGACTTTTCTCCCATGGGAGCAGGGATGGGCCAGATCCTCACACCCCCCCCAGTGCTGGGCACCAGGGCAGTTTGTTCTCTTGGCACCTGGGCTTTACCCTGCCCTTGCTGCTCATAGAAGCTTTCAGAGAACAACGGGCCGGTTTCAGATCTTGCCATTACAACCTCGCATTCAAGAATTACTACTACTATTATTTCCAAGGAAACAGGGACTCACACTCGTATCTTTTATGTGATTTCTCACATCCGGAGGTTTTCACGTGACTTTGCTGCCTATTTTTAGCTCCTCAAACATCTCTGCCAGGATGAAAGATTTAAAGAAATCCCACCCTCAAAAAGGATGAAATGGGCATCTGCTTTAATGGTAAATTTGTGACTGTGACCTGCGAATCCCTACGTTTCAGCAGCCTGGGGAAAGTGAGCACAAGCCCAAGGCTGCAGTTAACCATTTCCTTGTTTGCTCTCACACCCGCCTCCTTCAAACAGCAAAGACTTGTTGTAAAACAGAACTGTTTCTAGAACCAGATCCACCTACAAGTCATTTAGAAGCCTCCTACCTTAATTTTGCAGGTAAAATGTTAGTCTAGCAGGAATTGAGAGGAGGGATTTTCCCTTCCATCTGCTCCTTGACGGGTTTATGGGAGGGAAAAAGCCCCCCTGGCTGTTTCCAGGGATGGGTGCAGTGGGTGGGGATGGGACATCGTCCTGTTCACAGGCACTGGGTTGGTCCTGCACTGCCTGGTCTGTGCTGACACATGGGATGCAGAACATGGCATCTCTGCTGGAAGTCTCACTGAAAGTGGGCTCAGCCTGGTGCTCCAACCCACCTCACCATGGGCTCCTGCCAAAACAGAGATGGTTCCTCCCCAGTGCTGCCAAGTCAAGCCCATGGCCACTGGTGAGCCCACTCAGCATGGCAAGCTGCCCAACTGCCACTGTTCCAAACCATCTGCACCAAATACTGTGAATTGAAAGTTCAACCCTTATAAGATTTCCCAAAACCCTACAAGCAACTCCTACACCATAAGCACAACTCCATGCCGTCGCGTGGGTGGGATGCACCCCCTTTTTGCTGGGCAGGGAAGCAGGGGCGCAAGGGCTAGGGAAGGGCAGCAGATTGCCCTCTCTTTGCCTTCACTTGTGTCCTCTGCATTTGGCTTTTAGGGTGAACCACAGAAGCTGTGAGATGGGACTGCCCCAAACGGCTTAGTGATGCTGGAATCAACTGGGATTGCAGGGTTTGCATGGCTCCAGTTGTGAAGTGTTAGAGGAAACTGCTGCTGGGGGTCTGTGGGGGGGAATTGCAGGGCTCAGAGAGGCTCAGGTGCCTTCTGGCAATTCTTTTCTAGTAAGTGATTTAAATAAGACAAGTAGCAAATCGGTGATGGTGCCAACAGAGCTTGCTCCTGATCCAGGCTCCTTCCCACCTCCGTGTCCCGAGGACTCAGGGGTGCTCACTTGGAGAGAGAGCATCCTCCCCTCTGCCAGCCGTGATGCCCAGGGCATGGCTGAGCCAAAACTGCCAGGAAGGAAAGGCCATGGAGGAAGAAAGCAGCTTTTACTCATTAACATCTAACGGAGAGTGTGAGTGTGTCATGCCCCTTTGCCTGTCACTGTCCTTCTGTAAAGGCTATGGGCTATCACTCAGAAAACTGAATTCTCCCCCAATTAATGATGGGGCGAATGTGTCCCCATTGAAGGAGCTAGATAAAAACCACCCTCTTCTTGTGCAAGAGTGAAAATCAAGGTAGACAGGTAAAACCATAACAGGTTACATCTGTACTTCAGGAATTTTGCTGTACAGCTCAAAGTTTCTCTGAATGGTTATTTTAACTTTCCTCCTTCCAGTACTTTTGGGCATTACCATAGCGAGGGGCAAGCAGGTAAAGAACACACAGCAGAGCAGCCATCGAGGCTTCCAGGGAAGAGACCCAGCAGCACGTTTCATTGCAGCCCTGCTGCTGTGGTGGAGGGGAAAGCCATACCAGAGCTGTTTGCTCCTCTCTCTGCAGAGCTCATACCTCCGAGTGGAAATTAATTCCTTCCTCAGCATCTGTATTTGAAAAAAAAAAACCAGCTGTAAATGACACATAGCTGTATACAACTACTAGAGACAGACGAAAAATTGTTCACGTTTTCACAAACTTTCATTTCCATTTTTGTCTAAATTTCAGCTTTGTTAACCCTTGCTGACCTGGCTTATCAATTACACCTATTCCTAGTGCAGGCATTTCAGTAATTGGCATCAAAATGTCAGTACAGCTTAGTTGGAGCTTTCTGGGTACAGAAACCTTAGAGGTGCCTCTCCCTGATTCCAAGCCGCAGTAATTAGCAATCAGCCTTGTCCCACCCTGATGGACACGGTTGCAAAACCCCGCGGATACCATGTTGGAAGAAGGAGATGGGCAAAGCCCCAGCTCAGGTGCTCCCTCCCAGGAGATGATCTGCCACTGAACAGCAATCAAAGTCTCCCCATTAACCCAGAACTACACAACGCTGGTGCACCCCCCGACAAGACCCACACTGAGGATGGCAAATTTATCCTGGATGGATCAGGGCTAAATTTTCTCTCCCTCCCCAAGCTCACCTTGCCATGGCTTTCCTCCAGCTCTGCTCACCCGTTTTCTCCCCCTGGCTTTAGGGTCAGTGCTGTGGGGCCATCCGAGGTGTTGGGGTAGTGGTAAGAGCGTGTTCCTGGTGATGGAGGAGGTCAGCATTATGAGAAGCGGGGGTTGCTGGGCTGACAGAGGGATGAGCTGAGAGCTGGAACAAGCTGCTGCAATTTGGGCTGCTCCAGCAGTGGGAAGTGAAGAATTTATAGGTCTTCTTGATATTTGGTTTTCTCTTAAATGCCGGTCTCCAGGGCAAAGGCTGTTTCGTCAGGCAGCTCTGCAGAAAGCACTAAAATTTGTGGCAGAGCAAGGTTTAGACCTGCCTGACTTCAGCATCTCATTAACAGGGCTCCAATTAAGGGCTGTCGTTAGACATGGTCTGGGCAGGTCTCTGCTGAGTGTTGCCTCTGATGAATTGCCTTTCTGTTCGGGTAGTCAGGGTGAGGAGACACCTCTGTTTTCTTCTTGGGGGTCCTTGTGGCACCCATTGCTCTGTGTCCTTGATCTAGGACCAGTCCCTTGCAGGGAAGGGGCAGCTCTAAGCACCCCTGGGTGCTGCAGATGGATTTACCTTTTCATGTTACAGCTACAGAGCTGTGGAGACCCCGTGGCCCCATGTCACACGTTTCCCCATGAAAAGTACAGAGCTAATTGAGACGTGACAGCCTGTGAAAGCAAACTGCTCCTCAGCGTCCAGTGGAGAAAGCAGAGCTGATTAACAGAAGCAAAACCTGTCACTTTGAGATGGAGGAGCACCTCAAGCAAGCAAAGCTTCATCCCAGCCATGCCTTTCCTGGGATGGATCCTCCTGTGCGTAGGGAGAGAATTTGGGTAAATGCCAGACAAAGCCCTGGGCTTTTTGGTGGCTGGGTACTGGGGAGGTGTGGGATGACTGGTTCCTGGGAGAAGCCTCTGTTCGTCACTGAGGGGCCACATGGGCACAGGCTGATGTGGAGAGATAATTTGGGACAACTGTCAAGGAAAGGCAAACAGGTGAAGGGAGAGCAATCCTGAATGCCAAGAGAAATGGTGATCTCCTTGTGTCTTAGGTAAATTAAAACTGAACAAGAAGAAATGCCTGGCTGAGCTGGGTGAATTATGTACTCACTGTGAGGGCTACATGGAGCAAGCTTCTCCCTTTAGGAGTGTAAAAGCATCAAAAAATGAAACCATTGAAAACTGCTATTGCTTTGAAATGAGGGAAGGTTATAATTCTTAAAAAAGGCATCTGATCCACAGAGGATTGTGCAGAGGGACCCTGTGCTGGCTGCCCTTTCCCACCGGGTACCAGCCAGCGAGCACAGCAGCTACCCTGCGCGTGTCAGTGCCGTGCCAGCAGCCTGCTGCCAGGGTGACATCCTGAAGATAAATGAGTCCTATTATTGCCTTCATTCTCAGCAGTCCCCCGAGGCTCCTGTGCAGCTTCAGCAGCTGCTGCAGCCCTGGCAGCGTGGTGGCCAAGGTGCCCAGGGATTTTTTGTCACGCTCCCGCCTGGCTCTGCCTCTTCACATGGGTGGTGCTTACAAGGGCTCTTAACCTAATCTTGCTCTTAAAATCTGTACCGGTGCTTTGAGAGAGTGCAGAGACTACTGCATGGAGTCCCTATCGATGGCAAGCTTGATGCCACCATTTCTTGGGTTGGAAGATGGTATCTTCTGTGGTTGGACCTCCTGGAGCTGTTTTGTGGAGCACTTCCTTTACTGGGTGTGCAGTGGATGGGCTAATCCAGCCACTACTTCTGTTTTACAGTGGGGAGAGCAGAGGTAGGTAGCAAAATACCATGGAATGCTGCAGTTCTGTGTACTGTGGCCACGAGCAACATTTCTGATGCTCTGTTTTAATCTTTCCCCTGATTGTACGACTCCACATCCCCTCCCCTCCCCCCCATCTTTCCTTGTGCAGGAGAGGGGAGAGCTGTGGCCCACGGCAATCTTTCTTACCCACTGGAATAAGATAGTGATTAAACTGGCTCCTGGCACTTTGCTCTCTGAAAAGGGGTGGGCAAACAGAAGATCTGCTCTGGCTTGGCCCTTCTCAGACCAGCCCACGGGAGCGCTGCCTGCTGGTCTGTGCTGGGGCTGAGGGTTGGGGTCTCGGCTGTATTCTCCCCTTCTTTATACTGTCCGGCTCTGCCTGCTGTGTTTCCCTCACTGCTGGCCTCCAAAAGATGGGTCACTGAATGTAAGATCCTGTGCACAGCCTCCTGACTGCCTTGTGTGCAAGAAACAGGAAAAGGAATGGCAGAGTTCAGGGTTGTTACCCTCAGCATGGATGGAAACCTGCTTTGGGCTTAAATCATACTTACAGTCACTGGGTTTCATAAATATCTAGTTATACCTAGAACTAATGTGAATCAATTTGTGCAGGACAAATAATTTTTGAGGGTAGGTGCTGCCTTGGCTTCCTAGAAATAGAAGTTCTGCTCCCTGTGGAAATGTGGGAGCAGAAATCCTGATTTTCAGACCCCTCCCCAGCACCAAGAGACCTCATGACAGCTTCATATACCTTCCTGCTATTTGGTTTAAACTGATAGGAGTGTATAGGTGTGCTGGGCTTGGTCTCTATGCCAGGCAATACTGTCCCCAAGCTGCCACTCGCACATGGCTATGATACCAACTCCTGCCAGTCCCAGTGGGCAGCAAAGGCTGGGGGTGGCAGGAGCAGTCCAGGCTCAGATCCGGCATCTGATTTAGCCACCAGCCAGGGGGCATAGGGTTCCATTCCCACCCCTGAGGCCAGCCCCACATCTGTGGGATGCTGAGAGCTCAGAGACCTATTGAGGGTTCTGAGCCATTTAATTCTATTACTCACCAGCTCTGAATAGCTGCTTGAGACACCCTTGACCTTCTGCTGCAGTACAGATCAAAGCAAATCTCTCTGTAGTGATACGCTTTATCTGATTCAAAGGGGAAGCATCCAATGAAGTGCTTGTTTTGAAAACATTATTTTACGTTGTGCCCTATTAAATTGTTGACATGTTGCCCTCTGGCTATTTGGCATTAGTTATACTCAAATGCTATCTACAGCCTTAATCTAATTTCGCCTTTCCTCATCTTTATTCCTTGATCTTCATATTACACTATTTAGTAAATCTGTTCAAGGCCAAAACTGTTTCAAGACAGAGTTTGATAAGCTGGTGGAGGGGACTACAGAGCCGTGTGGGAATGGTGTCTTTGGTCCCAAGTGCTGGAATTCACAATGATGTAGAGGGATCTGATTTATCTAAAGTTTGCTCTTTCCCTCTGTGGATTCAGTGTTCCCCTGGTCATGAGCTGCACCAGGAGGGCTTTGAGGGTTATACCATTGATGGATATTTGACTTTTGGGGTTGGCTTTTGTGCTCCATCCCTTCAAGGAGCTGCAGAGGGGGTGCAGTGAGGGCAGGCACTTGGCAGCCAGGCCATGGAGCCCTGCGGGTGCAGCAGGACAGGCAGCGACAGCCTGTCCCCCTCCTGGGTCAGTAATTGTTGATTTCTTTGCTCTTCTCCATAGCCAGTTGTACGGTCCTTCTTGCTGGATCACATGAACATTTCAACAACTCCATTGGTGCTTGAGGGTTTTGGGGTGTTGGTGATGCTCTTAACCCCTCCTGAGCCTTCCCAGTATCAAATAAAGATATTTTGCTGGGCTGCTTCTGGAGGAACTATTTATTCAGCAGGGACTGGACCCCAATTGCCATCTTGTTTGGTGGAAATCCATTAAGCCATCAGCAGGGAGAAAGGTTTTGGTGCCTTCCAGCCACCAAACCACCAGTCTGGAGGGAAGGCCTTTTGCTACCACCCTTGCAAGCTGCTCCATGCCTTGACGGGTTTATGTTGTGTATCGGGTCATATTTATTCTGTGCTCCTGTGTGATAATGGAGAGGATTTGGTGGGGCGTTCAGAAAGCACGAGGTTTGCTGTGCTGGAAGCGTAGTCCTGCAGAATGCACTTGCTCTTCATCTGCATTGGAACAGTGTCTAGATTGGAACCAGGTGAAAAAACGTGCTCACAAAGCTCCCAGTGGAAAAAAAAAAAAAGGCTTGATTTTAAAAGTGTTTCATTTTGAAAAAGGGAAGAAACCCTAAACAATCAGCATTGTTAAAATTTTCCATTCCTATCTTTTTTTTTTAATGCAATACCAATTTTTTCCTGTGCTTACCAAAACCCCAGTTTTCAGCAGCAATACATGGCTCCTGGGATCTGGTTTTCATTAGGAGAGCATGGATAAAGCTCCACAGAAGTGGACCAGTTTACAAAATGTAAACAAGACTATTCATGACATCTTTTTCCAAGTTTGTAGTCTTTTCCAGTGGGGTTATAGTGGATCCCCTTTGTGCTGGTCCCTGCATGAGCAGAAGATGCAGCAGTCAAGTCATCATCCCCAAAGAGCAGCAACCAGTAGCATCTGCACATGGAATACTCCAAGTGACAACCTGTTGGGCCTCGTTAGTCACTTTGAGAGCTTTAGACAAGGATCCTACAAATTTTCCTAAGAGTGAAACATATATTTATACTTTCTGTTCCTAGTAAACTGTCATGTGAATAAAAAAATAATATCCTCTGACAAGATAAGACTCGAGTTTTTGATAAATCTTTTGGTGATGTGAAGAGCTGAATGAAACCCCAACAAACTGAACATGTTTAGCACCAGCTCATCTCTTTCTGACATACAAGCAAATGGAAATATGGATATAATTAAAATGATTTGCAAAGCCAACCTTATGCTACAGAGACTATTTTACTTGATTTCTATAAGGAACTTTAGTATATATACTATTGCAGCAGGAATCCAAATAACTGTTGATGGTTTATCTCTTTTCTGTCCCCGTTACATTGACTTTGGCTAAACAGCTGTATTTATCAGTGCAATGCTAACTATAAAAATGAAAGAAACAAGCTATAAAATGTAGAGTGAAGCTGAGCATTCCTTTAGGTAAGTGGGTACATATACAGTTCATAATTCTGGGGTGTGAGGGAAGTGGTACCTGCATTTATTGCACATAAACAATGTCTTTTACAGTCATGGTCCAGATTTACAAAGGTTTGTAAGACTCGAGAGCGATAGATAAGCATTTAGCAGGATTTGCAGAAAAGCCTAAGTGACTTTCTCAGCTCCTTCTGACTTTCAACAGGAGTTGGGTACCTTTTGTAAGGCTCAAGAAATTAATACCTTCACTTCTCGAGGTCTAAATAGATTTTGAAAATCTATCACATTGCCCTATTATCATATAAATCAAAATCTGATAGCCCAGAGGATGGGAGAAATGTTTCTAAGTGGGGAATCGGGACCCTGTCATTAAGGTAACAGCTCTGCAAATATTTTTAATGAAAGCACACAGGAAAATTCATTTTCTTGTACACCAAAAGCAAAGAGCATCCTGTACATGGGTGAAGCTGCTGGACATCTGCAGCTGAGCAGACGTTTGAACTTTGGCCACCAGATTTCTATGTCTATTCTCTAATCAAAAGACCAGCCTGCAAATAAACATAAAAGTCCAGCACTGAAGCTGCTTGGGAAGCCTGCTCCTCCTTGTCTGAAGAGGGTGAACATTGGGAGGTAAGTTTAAATGGATTCCTGGGTGACCCTGCCTTCCTGAGGGGAAAGAAGAACATGAGGCTGACTATAACCGCTTTCTTAAAGAGAAAATCCTTCATTTGATGCAAAGAGAAAAATCAAGCTGCAGAGACAAGAATGAACATCAGATCCAAAGCTAACAAACAAGTAAAAAGACACCAGAAGAATGTGTAAGGAGCTAGATCCCAAAAAACAGGCTATTAAATGTGATGGTTTAGGTGGTCTCCAGCTCCACAAGTCTCTCTACACAGTAGAGTGCCAGAAAGTGAAAAGGTATGTGATAAAGATCATTCCTCACTCCTTTCACTGTCCATAATTCCATAATGGTCTGTGGTGAGATGGTCTATGACTCCATTCTTGAAATGCTGGTGCTGGTTGTGTCTGAGCATCATTGCTCTGGTGCAGCAGTTCTGGGACTGCAGACCTGCAGACCGCGAGCATCCCCACTATGGGTTTTGCTGGGGCCCATTCACATACCATGGAGCAGAGCAGAGTTCAGGCTCTTACAGGGCTGTGCAAGCAGCCAAATGCATGCTTTTTTGTTTTAAAAAAAAAAGGAAAAAAAACCCCCAAAATAATTGTGGTAGAGTGCCTGGTTGATTTAGAAGTAAATCATAGGAAGCGAGAGCAGAGTGCAGCTCTTTACGTCTGGGTTTAAAACTAATTGATCGCTTTCCCCCAGCACACAGACCTGTCTTTATTTTGAGCCTGTAAAGAAAAGTTCCCTGAAAGTCACCGGAGACAAATAATCCTTCAGGAGTCACTGCTGACATGGAATTATATTTTCAGTCATTTTTCAGTTGTATGCGTCTCCATCCTGTCACATTAGTTTGCTAACACTTCCAATGCAACAATGAGACAAACAGAGCATTGTGCTGGTCCAAGCCAAACATTCATCTCTGCTTGGCACCGGTTCAACAGGCCTGTCAAAACTCCTTGCGAGCTGGCCAAAGCTCATTAACAGCGGTTGGATGCATATTTAGCACGGAAAAGAGCTTTACCCAGGGCTCTGAGTATTGTGGGGACCAAGCAGGCAGGAAGGAGGAGGGTTGGTAGGAAGCAGAGAGAGGGACATATTCCTTGCAAAGTGTTTGTAGCTAATGTTGAAATAAGAGGGAAATGTAAATATCTATTGAGGGAGTATATTTCAAGGCACTGCTTGTACAGAATAGAAGCGAATTGCAAAATCCCTGGGCCCAATGCCAACCTCGGATCTGTCTCAGAAAGAGGCATCGATGTTATCGCTCTTCCATGTGCACAGACTTAGAAGGTTGGTCTCCCTGGAAGGGGAGCCAGATCTGCTGACTCCAGCTTTCCTTCCCAGCCGGAGCTCAGTGGGTTTGGCGGGGTTTGGCCAGAGGCTTCTCTCCTTCACATCATCCTGAAAGTTGAAATCAATGGAAGGATGTGAGTTTTGAGAGCCCAGCACTATCTCGTGTAAAGCACCCTGGGGTGCTGGCAGGAGGCACGCTCAGCCCCTGGCACCCTGATGTACCTGTTACGGCTGGTAAGTTATTTCAGCAAGAGGAGGGAGAGTGGTTCAATTGTGGAGCCTGAATATTTGTGTTGAGTTGATGTCAAGGAAAGAACGATCAGGGTACGAGTGACACTTCTCAACTTGTCCATGACATTCCCATGCCCTCACCTTCTGGTCTGTCCAGTTCCAGTACATCTTTTAGCAGTCTTCTCCAGCTGCAGGAGTGCTGCTGATTTTCACAGGCAAATGGTCAAATATTAAAGAAAATAACCTCAAACATGGTCAAGATAGAAATCCCTTCCTTTTCCGTGCACTCATGCTTATATATATATACTGTCTCAGTAGTTCTGAATTTCCTAAATTCATGTCTAAAACTTGCAGCACTGTTCCAGTAAGCATTCACTCTTGGACAAGGAAAAATGAAGGACAAAAACCTACATGCTGCAGAAGAAAAAAAGTATTGCTCTTAAGAAAGATCTTAGTCTTTCTATGCTGAGATGATTCTATGAGAAAGCAAATAATTAGGATGCTGGAATTGAGAAAACCTTGAAAAAAGATGATGAAAGAAGCCATCCACTGACTAATTAACAGACTGCTTGAAGCAAATGTTAACAATTAACTGATTGAGCATTTCAAGGTGTGGTTCATTTTAAACCTAGCACTTCTGATTGCTTACTTATTTAACACTTGCAAACAATTGCTCTGTTCACTGAGGTCATCTTCTCCTCCTACCTCTTATTGCTCTATGTAAAAGTTCTGAAAGGTCCTTTGAGGGAGGTCCTGAAATTTTCAGTGATGTCCATCCTAATCCGTGACAAGCAATTCAGGATCATCCAGGACTGTGGTCTGTGTGGCAGGATCTGACTTTGCCGAGCTGAGCATCTGCTGGGATCTTTCTGGAAAGTGCCAGGAGTTTATTGCTGCTGGGTTGATTGTCGTAACTGCCAATCAGTTATCAACTGCTGAGCTTCAGTATCTGTGATTTTTTAAAATGGAAATTACTTATGCCTAAAAGTGTACAGAACTACCAGAACTGATTCAAAGTGGGTGAAAACTGAAGGCATTCAATCTTCCTTATCTAAGTAAAGAGCCTAATGAGTATATCTGGGGGCTTGGTAATCTCCTGGATAAATGTAATGCCTTCAGATGGATGGGAGGTGAAGCTGGGCTGGGTGGAAAAAGAATAAAAGGTGGTCATTTTACCCTGAATGTTAACAATCATTGCCAGGGCTAATCCACCCAGGGACATAGTAGGTTATCTGTCTGTTGAGCTCATTGCTGGGAATGGGTACGTGGCTGCAGGTGACCATGGTCAGCTGAAGATGTGATTTTTTTGCCCCCATGGAATCACACCAGAATGGAGTGTGGAGATCATCTGGAGGTTATCTAGTCCAACCCTCTAAAGGCAGAACTTCAAACTTGGATCAGGTACCCCGAGTCGTGTTATCTTTCTATTGTAAAGTTCCTTTTCTGCTGAGGGATAAGATCCCATCTTATTCCAGGCTTTGGGGAGTTAACAGGTTTTAAAGTTTCATTTCCACAAACTGGAAATGTGAGAGTTGAGAAGACATCCAGAGCAGGATTTGCCTTACCTCTCTGGCCTTTAGGTGACTTATTTTCTCACTATGGGTGAATATTGTTTTCTTTGCGTGTAGTTACCTGACACACTTACCTGACACTTAATCACTGCTGGCCTGTGGTTGCTGTTTGGCTGGGTATGCTCAACAAAAAGTGCCCCGAGGGCAACAGTTTTTGGCAGGGGTAAAAACCCTGCCAAGCTCAGCTTTACAAGAGGTTTTCTTGCTCCCACTTCTCAAGGGCTTATTATTGAAAGACTCCGGGCTCAATTAAACTGTAAAAGCTGCCTGACTCTGTGATTTATGGGATCTTAAAAGTGAGTTCTGCTTATCGGCTGCTGAGCGTAGGAGGGGCCCTCTGTCCTAGGATGGAGCGTGGCTCTGCAGCGAGGACGACTGGGAAATTCCGACATGGGGACATTCCAGGCATCCCAGGAGCAAGGGTGCAACCACTGATGGGTGGCACATGGCACTGCTGCTGCTGATCCACCCATCAGGGAAGGTTATGTGGAGGTGCCCAGCTCCAGCACCCTGTGTTTTGGTGCTAAGGGCTTGCTCCTCAGCAGTATATTTCCCTTTGAGGCACTTTGACAGTTTCTTAATATCTGAAAGCCTCTGTGTTGTCTGGGATGACTTGGAAAGTATGGCCCCAACACAAAATCATAATTCTGCTGTGTTTTCATTTTTCTCCAGCTGACAGAATGATTGAAATGTGTCCCTTCTGAAAGCTGGCCATTGAGATTTAAAGCCAGTGAGAAACTGGCTTGATTATTATTATTATTTTTCCCCACAACATTTTCAGGCCAATTATTTCTCTGAAAACGCAGACATCCCAGTTGTTCCCTTCTAACTGTAGCTTGTGCTGGGTTGCAACCTGTGCACTGGGATGTGCAAGTGGCAGCTTGTTGAGGGCTGTGTCTGTGTCCCTGCCTGTCCCTGCTCACTCCTCTGACAGCCCTGGCTGCGTGGTCAGGTGGAGCTGATGTTGTTGCCGGGGCTCACAGCATTTTCACTCCAGTTTTACCAGTCAGGACCAGCTTTCTCAGCCCATGGGGAGGCAGGGAGGTGTTTGACAGCTTTGCAGGTAGATGCTTATGTGACAAGCCCGTCCTTAACACCTCCAGGTTCAAGGTTGCCTTTAAACGTATTATAAATTATTTCTTTTTTTTTTTTTTTTTTTTTTTTTTTGCCTTGGGGTTCAAGAATCTTAGAGTGCTGGAAAGAAATGTCTCCTAACTAAATATGTTCTTCTGCACTAGATGCCATAGCGTGGAGCTGCTGGCTCCAGCACCACATCTGTTAAAGATCTAGTGATTATAGCTAACAGGATTTTTCACCTTAAATGAGGTTTCTGTAATCTAATCTACATCTGCATAGTTTTGTTTGTGGTCCTCCAGGTGATGGGGGAAAGGGTAGCTGCAAGACTTTGATCTCCAGTGCACCCTTATCCCAAACCACAGTTGAGCAACCTAATTATACAAAATGCAAAATAAAACCTCTGGTAAAGGTGCGCTTAGATTTTTAAGTAGACTTAGATTTGCAGTTAAAATAACAAAATATAAACTGTACCAAAAAGGTAAGGTTCCAACAAAGTTAGCTTGATTGTGTTGCATATCCTGTGTTACTTTTTATGATGTGAACCCTAATGCACAAGTTTTGCCAAAAAGACCCTGGGTTTAATATCGTGTTGCTTGTAAAAAGGTATTCCATAAAGCCTGAGCCCGGCTGACGAGGGAGTGCTGGGCTGGTGACTGCGGCGCTGAGCAGGGCTGAGCATCCCTGGCCCTGCACAGACCGAACCTCTTCCATACCCTGTGCAAGCTGGTGCCCTGGCACCTCATTTTAGGAAGCCCCTGGCTCCCACTGAGCCATTTTCCCCTTCCAGCATGCAGATTCACTTCTGCAGATATCTGTGTGCAGATGCCATCCTTGTCTGACACCTTCTTTCCATCCCTCTGCCTGCCTATTTTTTAAGAAGAAGTTCTTTGCTGTGAGGGTGGTGAGACCCTGGCCCAGGTTGCCCAGAGAAGCTGTGGCTGCCCCATCCTTGGAGTGGTTCAAGGCCAGGCTGGATGGGGCTTAGAGCAACCTGGTCTGGTGGGAGGTGTCCCTGCCCAGGGCAGGGGGGTTGGAACTTGACAATCTTTAAGGTCCCTTCCAACTCTAACCATTCTGTGATTCTACAAAGATGCGTCTGAGTTGGCTTGATTTGGTTTTCCAACCTCTGGTCTTCATCACTTCTAAAGCACTTATTTGGTACATAATGCCACAGTATGTGATGTAAAGCCCTTGTTCCAAAGAATTTTGAATGTCTCCAAGCTAGGGTGTTTAATCCAATATCTTATAATCCAAATACAGAATTATTTTTTCTATCTGTGATTTTGTGGTTTGTGGGGTTTTTGTGGTTTTCTTTTTTTTTTATGGAAAGTAGGATAAAGGGAACCCCAGGTGGAGTATACTTGAGGAGCAGAAAGATGTGGCCTCAGACAGATACAGGGATGACAAGTGACAAGGGGAGAAAAAAGTAGGTGATAGTGGGGGCAATCTCATGATGGTGAGTGTAGTGGGCAGTGTCAGAATAAAACAATGAGATATAAAGCAACACAAGAGTAAAACTTTGTCTCTGGCAAGAAGATTTCTATTTGGGAAAGGGAACAGCAATAAAGAGTTTTTAAAGGGTTACTATGAAACATAAGAGTTTCTTAAAATATATTACCTTGTCCTTCAAAGAGACTGACTTAATTTTATTTTTATTTTTTTTAATAATGCAATAGTCAATAATAGATTAAATCTCCATTCCATTACAAATCCTTCTGCACAGTAACAACAGAGCAAAATTCTCTGGTGGTACATTAGAGAACGTAATTTGAACTCAAACCTGGATGGAGTGTGCTTTATTCTGGAGCTGGCAAGATTATCCGCCCAAACCTCTCCCTTTTACAGGCTGCACATTTGACAAAGCCCTGTCTGAAAAGCTGTAGCCTGTGAATGTTATCCATCCCTCCTGTTTGATTTAGCCCTACAATGAGTGCTAGGAAACTTCAGTGCCTGTAAATTAATTTTCAAAGCCTCTGAAGCCATCTGAAATGAACTTTGTTGCCAGTGGGCATGGCTTGGCTGGTTCCTGGGGTGCCAAGGTGTGTAGGTGCCCAGATTGTGAGGGGTCCAAGGAGCCTTGCTTTTCTTTAAAATGTGATGTATTTCTTCTCTGGCTTTTTGCCTCTCCCTGCCCTCCTCCCCACTGGCAGGGAACTGGTTCCACTTCCCTGGGAGGAACTGGACCTGCTTCTGTCCACTGGAACTCCTCTCGCTGCTACCCCAGGTGTCCTCTAAAACCTGAATTCAAAGTTTCTTCCCACACAGGGATTGCTCGTCAAGAATAAGAATGGTGAGGAAGAGTCACCTCCTCCCTCAGCACAGGCTTAGTGGGACAGTGAGAGAAAAAAGCACTCCCTGCTCTGAGAGCTCTCTCCAGGAGGCTTTTCTGTGGCAGTCATCACAGGGGCATCTAACGGGCATGCCTGCTGGCATGGAACACGTTATCTCCTCTGGAAGTAGAAAAGTTCCCTCTCCTGTGCTGTCTGACTTGCATCTCTCCAGGGTATTAAGATTAGCTCAAGAAGAAGGGTTTATGAAGGAAAACTTAAGTTGCAAAACTGCTTACTTGGTAAAATGCATAAAAAGCACAAGGGGGAGGGAGGAAGCGTGTTTGTGGACCTTGAGCTTCTGACATACGATGATGCTAAAGAACACGTGTATGCTGTTTCTTCCACTGACACCTTAAAAATGCGAAGTCAGCATGGGCCAGGATGCAGATAAGCATGAGGGGCTTGCCAGGGGGGGGAAGAGTAGCTGGAAACCATATGTTCAATATAAAAGTGCAGGAGGGGAGTGTTGCAAGCAGGTACTTCTCCTGCAAGGGCCCTGTGAACTTGGGGCTTGGCTGCTAAGCCCCCGGTGCGGGGATGGCTCTTGGGGCTGGTGACAGCCATGTCAACCTGGGCTGAGCCATCTCTGCCCTGTTCCCAGGCTGCTTCTAGTACCTCAGCACCTCATTTGAACCTCACCTGGCTCACCTTCACATCAGCCGAGTGCTCTCGCTGTCTCTTATCAATGAACGTGAGATTTGGGGGTGATCCTTCTCCAGTGATGTGCCTTGCACAAGGTCCTGAGTGCCTGCCCCAGCACCAGCCTCCTAACTGAGACCATTGCTGTTGTTTTCCAGGAGACACGTGCTCTCCTGGATGCAAAAGTTGACAAGTCCCATGAAGTACCAAAATGTTTTATTAATCACCAGGGTAAACTAGCACATACAACCTACAGAGCTCGTTGGCAGGAAGGCAAGTCACTGCTGCCCCAAGGCTGGGATAATTTATGTTCCTTTCTTCTCCTGTACCGCGTTTTCCAGCAACTTTGCAAGATTTAAAATCCTGTGGAAAAGGGTGTGTGAGTCTGTGTGTGTGGATTCCAAGCCTGGGTTATTTGATGTGCCTTGTTTAGTGGGTCAGCATGGTAGATGTGTAGAAGAAGAAGCCAAAGTTACCGTTTGTCTCACCACGACCCAAGGTTTGCGTGTGAAAGTGACTCCAGCAAAGTGCAGAGCAGGGCTGAATTCCTGCCCCTATTGAAGTCAATGAGAGTTTTGCCACTGACCTTGATGGATACAGGCTTTCACATCTCCCTCCCCACCCCCCTGACTTATACAGTAGCTGATCCAGCCCTTTTGTCCATCAGTGTCTTGGAAGTGAGCTCTGCTATAAATCGCTCCTTGAAAGAGAAGAATGGATATGACTTCAAAGTCTCCCCTCACAGCTTTGCCCCGTGGAGCCTGGTCCTGGCTGGGAGCTCTCTTTTGTGGATGATGAAGCATCCAAGAGCATAATTTCTCAGTGATTTTCAGCCACCAATAAGCAATAGGAATTTAGAGGTCAGCGTCTACTGCCCATTTTGACTGGCTGGTAAATTGAGGTATTGCTCAAGAAAGTGACAAGTGATTTTTTTTTTTTAAAAACAGGTTTGTGGAGTAAAGTAATAGATCTGTTAGACCAACAGCCAGATGCTGTCTCTGAGTGCAGAGGGGTGCAGCAGGTTATGGAGTGAGCTTTGGAGCAACCCCTGGTTTGCCTCGAGAGAGAAGCAAGTTGTGGGATTTTTCGAGAAGCGCTTGCTGGGCAGCTTGATTCAATAAGTGGATGTGGTGTTTGGAGGAGATGCTGCCTCTGCCCCCAGCGATTTGTTTGGTCTGAAGGGAAAACTGCAGCGGGAAACTGCGAGTGCAGCTGTCCCGGAGTTATTTCAGAGCAGAGGGGGACACAGACCCTGTGTGACACCATCTGCTGCTGCAGCCCAGTCCTCGTGCAAAGGCCACCTTTGCAAAATACTTTCTGGATAGTGATTTGCAGAGCTGAGGGAGAGAAGAAAGGACCCCAGTGGCAGGGAAGGCTGTTCCCACTTTGCAAGGGGCTTTCTCCAGCTCTCACAACATCCTCAGGGCTGATGGAGCTTCCCCCCCTTTGGCCCCCGCTGACTTGTGGGCCTCTCGCTGGCAATTTGGGCAGAATCTGCTTTGTTAGATGGCCTCCTGCTGCTCTTTTCTTCCCTTCTCCCCCTACCCCTTTCTCTTTTCTTTAAAAGCTTTATTGCGAAGCAATAAGTCGTTTCCCACCTCTGTGCCTCTTCCTTCTCAAATGACTTTCCTCAGTTACTGGAGAGTTGGGTTTTTTTCACCTATATATTTAAGCTGACCCAAATAATATTCACCTGACAGACAGTTCTCAGCTTGTAAAATAACGGGATTGTCATGAAAGTCAGAAGTTAAAAATGTTACGGTTTCGGGTTCCTTTACTGTCTATTTTTTCATTGCAAGGTTTGTGTTTCCCATCTCTCCCCAGAGACTCCCCCAGGCGCCACCAGCCCCACTCTTTGCTGGCAGTTGCTGCTCTGCTTATGGGTCTCATGTGGCTGTGCGTGGTGACTGTGAGAGATGATGGACGCTCAAGTCCTTGTCAGCCCTCTCAGGATCCAGGCAGAGCTCAGAGAGAACTACTTTTAAAAAAAAATGCAATATCCAACTTTTCACAGTAGCTGAAATGTTTGTACACTCACTTTACACCTCCAGAGATTCAAGCATTTCATCTGGGTGAACCCAGGAGCATTTTTCACCTCCCCACGCTCAAGCAATGGATGTTCTCCTGCTTCCATCCCCAAATGCCTTTATTTTAGAAGCAGATAATGAATTAAATGAGTCACTTTGGACAGCCTGGGATCCAGAACTGCAAAGGCACCTGCATTAGGCACCTGGGTTGTAGGATGGAGCAGGACCATGCTTGGCACCCAGCAGGAGAAGCGCCCCATCGTGGGGAATGATGCAGGGCTACAGCAGGGCCTGGAGATAAGGAGAAGTCAAAACTCGAGGGCTGAGGGGCAGATGAGTGCCTGCCCTCAAGGGCCACCCTTGGCTCTGTCACAGACCTGATGTTTGTAGACCATTCAGAGCTGAGTGAGACCCTCCCGTGTACCACCAGGGTGACCTACTAGTCTCCATGCTGTAGGCAGGGAAGAGCCTTGCTGTAAGAAGGTCTTGTGTTAATTTGGGTGGAATAAATGAGCCACTGGAGCAAAAAAAAATGTGAGATTGTCTCTGCTGTGGTGTAAAACAGTGACATGAGGTCCAGGGCAAAAGTCCTAAGAGCTTTGCTTGCCTCTTCCCAGAATAATGACTGTCATTATAAATAATTTGCTCCTTTCTCTAAAGCTCCAGTAAAAAGAAAATTAGCTTCAAAATTTCAGATGCAAAGTACTAAATTGGAGGAGAGGTTAGCTGGAGAAAGAGCTTTTCCAGAAGTACCTTTCTGGGGGCAACTCTTCAAATGGCGTTAACTGCAATCCTCAGAGAAAAGCTCACCCAGGGCCTGTCTTATCAAAGTCCCGTGTTGTATCATTTAGGACAAAACAGTACAAACCTCCAGAATGGAAAGGGAAGGATTAAAATAGGTGATGCAGTTCCCACCTCTCCCTCTTCCCAGCTCAGAAAGGCAGTTAGAAAAATGGTGACACCATCGCTGTTCCATCCGTGGTGAGGTCCCATTGCTGACACAGGAATGTTGCTCCAGTCTCTCTCTCCTTTGCAGGCATGGCTTTAGTATGGGCTTTGGGTGCTGTTATACAGGTATTGGTCTTTTTTCTTGAGCTAATTCAGTCCATTTCCCATTTTTTTTTTTTTTAATCCTTTTAAAGCCATTTTCTGTGCAGTCTAAAGGTCCTCTTGCTGCAGTGGACAGCACAGAGAACCTGCGCAGTGGGAGACAAACTCCTCCTGGGAAATCTGTGCTGGCTTCAGATAGACCTTAATTTATTTGATAAAGGCGAAACTGTAAACAACCTAATCTCTCCCTCAGGCCTCAAAAGTCCTTCTAATTATTAGCACCAGAAGGATGCTGAGTTAGATTCCTTCTCCACTGAGCTGGAGGGATTATAGCTGCTTCCATGTGAGTCTCCTTAATTTTTTAACAGTTGCATGTTTGGGTCTATTCTGCTAATCAATGACACATTCTAGCTCTCTGCTGGATGCTCCTAATTTTCTAGGTCCCTGAGCACCACAAACTAATCTTGATGCTTTGTGGAAGTAAGTCCTGGACCAGGGTTTTTTGTTTACCACTTTCATTGCATCTCAGGGAAAATAAAGATGCAAAGAAGGTATGCAGAGAAACTGTTTTTTTTGCGCTGCCTTATTCCTGTTGTTTGTTCCTCCCAGGTAAAGAGTTGTCTTTTTTTTTTTTCCCCTAGCCTCTTTTTATCTCAGGAGCTGTAATATTCACAACTGGAAAAAAAAGAAAAAAGTAAATGTAAGAGGTAAGGCTCCAAAGTCTGGAGACTACAGAGCTGCTGAATAAGACAGAGCTGTGTGAAGGTAATTGCTGGGGGATAAAAGACGTCTGTGTCCTCGTTGTAGAATGTAGTTGTTGTCTACATGCTTTCTGTATTTTATGACACTTCATGATATTTGCAGTGCGTTTTGGTAGTCAGCTGGAGCCACAGATTGTATATAAACCAGCTGTGTGTATTCAGGGAATTCGGTTACCTGGACCCACAGGGCTGCATTTTTTCCCCTGATACAAAAGGAGAAAGGTGCCTTTCCCCTTGTACCTGCAGCCAGGCCCTTTTGTTTGCTCTCGTGTCTCCAGAGCTACCAGGTACTTTTAAAATCAGCGTTGGGTTTGCATTCCAGATAGCAGATGCATTTTTAAAATACATGTGATTATGGCCAATCAGTGGGTGTTGAGCAACCAGTATTATTCAGGTATGGACAATTCTGCCCTGTTCCCGTGTAAAATATTCTGTCCTCATTCAGTATTTGCAGACTTCCCCCTTCCTTTCTCTCCTTCTCCCCTCCCTTATTCTCTGCTTCTCAGCTGCCTGAGTGACTTCCTGTTATTTTATTTCTTTTTTTCTCACTTGCACCTTCACTCCTTCCCTCGGGTCCACTTTGGTTTTCTTCCCAAGCAACTTTTTTTTTTTTTTTTTGGGGGGGGTGTGTGTGTGTGTGTGAGTGGAGTATTTTCACAGTGGATTTGACATCGCTGCATCGCTTTGATCTCAAGCTGATTTCCTCACATGCGCTCGGCCACCCACCGGTCCCATTCAGCATAACTGAAAAGAAATGTTTTCACGTCCTGGCCAGCCCCACTCGCCCGTTGTGTTGCCAAGGGGCCAAGGCCAGCTCTGTCTGTGCCAGCCTTGGCTCTGCCCGCTCCAGCCGGCAGCCATCCGTGCCACCGGCTGCAGCGCCAGGTGGCTTCCAAGCTGCTGGAGGAGGAAACATCACCATATTTTTGGAGGTCTGAGGCTTGAGTGCTCGGGGATGAAGGGAACAGCCTGTGCTCTGGCAGGAAGGGTGAGCTCTTGGAGCATCACTGTGGGGAGGGAGCCACCAGAGATATCCTTGTCCCTGAGCTGGTTGGTGACTATTAGCCAAGCCCTTTTCTGATAAGGAAAGGGGAGGGAGAAAAGCATTTAGGCCTTAATTAGCCTTTTTCTGTTTTCAGATGTCCATTTTTATCTAAAAGCTCCACTCTAAATCTCCTTTGTTTAAAACATGAGCGGATTTCCTCTCCCTACCCCTCTCCAATGCAGAATTCAGCCTCCAAAGAGGGATGCTGACAGAAGTCCATGCAATTTCTGGAAATGAAGGAAGCTGTGCCCCTTCCATGCCTTTCCTTTGGTGTACATGATGGATGCACGAGAGATGTACCATCCCCACATCCAGCACACAGGGACATGAGGAGGTACAATTTTTGCCCTTGTTGCTTCTAACTCTGGGGGGGGGAGATCACAGAATCACAGATTGGAAGGGACCCCAAGGAACATCTGGTTCAAACTTTCTCAGCAGAAACACAGTCTAGACAAGATGGCTCAAAGGGATGGATATATTTTTTTCTTAGCTTTTAGTTCAGAAAGATTTTTCTGCTTTTCCCTAAAGCATTGGAGACTGACAGTAGCTAAAGACCAGTGCTGGGCAGCATGTTTACTTCTGATCTATGCAAGATCTCTCCTGTGCCTCTTTGGTGTCCTGCTGAGGGCCTACTGGCAGATTTGGAAGTTGGTGGCACTTTTTTTTTTTCCAAAACTGGCTGTCTAGGCAGTATTTTCCTTCCTCACTCAGATCTGCTGTGGTCTGGGCTATTTCTTGGCATCAGCTGAGAGAGTCAGGGCACCGCCAGCAGTCTCCAACTCTTCTCTTTTTGGTGGCCTTTTAGCATTTAGCTATTTTCTTTATGATCTTTTGCAGATCAACTCCTTGCTAGAGATTGTCAGAGCTACTGGAGGCAGTGAATGCTTTGTGGGTCCTGAGCCAGCCTTTAGCTGGCTACTTGCCCCTGGCTAGAAACAGGGTCTGGTAACAGGGTGCTTTCTGCAGTTCTGGAGCATTTAAACTAGGGCTGTCTCCCTGACAGATGTTGTTGCAACTGCGAGAGACCATAAATCCTCCTTCTCACTGCAAGCTCTGGATCTGGAGGTTTAATATCCTGCAAAATAGTAACTTCCCCCACACACCCCCCAACCCCTCATTCTGTGTTTACAACCCAGCGGTTGGCAGAGGATGATGAGGCAGCAGAGGCGGAAGTGTTTTAGGAAGTCTGACAGAGATAGACACTGGTACCAAGCCTGGTTTAGGCTTAGTGAAACAGCTTGTCTGGCACCAAAAGACCCATAACCTCCCCCACCCCGCCCCTCAAACAAAAAACCAATAAGATTCCCATAACCTTCAATGGAGTTTTGGATTTGACTTGATGTGGAAAGGCTCCTACCAACTTCAGTGAGGTCTGGATGTAGCCCAGAAGAGCCCTTCTCTTCTAAGTGTCCCAGTCTTCCAAGTGCCTTCCTCTCTGCCTGCCTGGCACAGCTGTGTCTCCCAGAGCTCTCCTGCCCCAGGGCAGGGGCTGGGGTTTGTATCTGGCAGAGCCACTCACACCAGGGAACACGTAACTTATCCAGCCCGTGGAAGAGGAGGAAAAGGCATCCTTGAATGTGGAGCATTTTGCACATATGCAAAGTTAAATCTTCAAAATAATAATAATAATAAAAACTAGCTTTAAACACCTCGGTCCCAACATCCTCATGCTTAGACTTGAGGCCAGCTCGAGGGTGACTCCTGCCTCTGTAAGAAAGCTCAGAATAGAGAATATGGACATTTCACAGATGGGGTTAAGCACAGATATCTTACTCCTGTGCCCACCCTTGCTGATCCCTTCAGGTGACGCGTTTGTCTGGAGCTGATGGAAATCAAGCATTTCCCAGTATGTAACTTATTTCAGTGCTGTTCCAAAGGCTGCTGGAATGCAAGAGACTTCCAGAGTATTTTAATAAATACCAAAATTTAAAACAAGTGCAGACATGCTGGTTCCTGCCAACTCTCCTTCCTTTCCCATTCAGGGTGTAAGTTGTACTGCTTTTTTTCCTTAAAGTACCAGCTGAAGAAAGAGCAAAGCAGGCTATAACAACAGAGGGAGAAAACACATCACTGCCCTGCTCCTAATTTCTTCCTAACCTCTCTGAATAGCTTGTCCCATGCCGCTCTGTCCCGCTCTGAGCAACCAGCCAAGTTTTCCCACAGGAAGCCCCTTTGGGATTAGAAAGCTGAGATTTTTATATGGAGTGTGTTTGTTTCTCTGATCACCCAGGAATATAATGGCCGAGTCAATCACTTGTCAGAGAGGGCTCATTACAGCTGGCAGAGACAAGGAGCCGGGCGGCGGAGGGCAGGCTGTGCACAGCAGGGTGCGTGGCACGGGCTGCTCAGTCTTTCTTCCTCCCCTTGCTGCTCCATTCTCTTGCTTGATGCCGATGGAGGATGGGTCATGGCGGCTGCTGGGGTGCCCCCAGCTGAACCCCTGTGGCTGCGGGGGGAGCCTTGGGCAGCTGTGGCCATGGAGGATGGAGGGATGCTCCTCTGCAGGGGATAGAGGATGCTCAGCTACAGAGATAGAGGATGCTTGGCTACACACATCCTGTCACCACTGGCACTGGGGTGGCCAGATCCCAATGGCTTTCCTGAGGACATGTGCCACCTGAGGTGACAGCAGACAAGGCTGGGGAGTACTTCCCGCACTTCTGCTGCTTATCTGCAGCTCCCCGCTCCATCCTCACTCCCTATTCTGCCACGAGGCTCAGTGCTCTGCCCAGACACTATGAAATGAGGGCAACGCTAATTAGTGCAATTAGTCCTTTGCCCTCTCTCTGATGGAAAACGAAGGCAGCCGTCATCCTGCTGAAGCAAGGCGACTCTCTGCTCGGGGCTGCCAGGGTGTGTGCAGTGGGCACTTCCCTGTGCCTGTTGAGCTGACCTGAGGTTAAGCAAGAGCAGGTCTCTCAACCCATTTAGCAAAGATAAATTTGTTGCTCGTGTCCCTCATGGCTGTGGGATTCTGGGTGTCTTGCCATGCTGATGTCCCACCAGCTCCGGGATGAGCTCTGGGCTCTCTCTCCTGGAAGTGGGACAAGGCAGCAGGAACCTCCCCGAGCCAGAAGCTAATCCAGCTCCACGCGACCAAAAACTTATGCTCTGTAGTCACAGAAATTAGCTTTTTTAGCCCCATTTCAAAGTTAATCCTGCCCAAAGCTGCTTCAGCACAGTCTCGCCTCCCTGGTATCTATAGGCATGGAAATTCAACCATTTTGACATTTCTGGCTGCGAATCCTGCCCTTAGCAAACACACTTGATGCTGATACAAGGTCTCTTGGCTGCCTGTGCTCGTACCCATCTGTCGCGGTGGCACCGTGCCCGTGAGCAAGATGCTCTGCTATATTTGCCACAGCATAGGTGCCAAGCAGACCAGATGTTTTCAGCAGGAAAGTGAAATAGGGTGGCGGGGTCCCTTATTTAAAACTCCCGACTCTCTTGGCAGCACCATGGGGCAGAAATGTGTACCTTGCCTGCCCCTGCCACAGCGGCCAGTGTGCTCCAAGTCCCTGAGCATGTTTGTTAAGCCATGCCCGCTGCCAGCACGGGGACAGTCACTTGCAAACTGCCTTCTTCTGCATGCAGTGGGCAGAGGTGGGAGGTCCCCATCCTCTGCCAGCCTGGCCTTGGAAACAGCCAGGAAGGACAGCTGATGCTGGTGTGGGTACCAGTGCTGGTGTGGGTGCCGGTACAGGTACCAGTGCAGGGCTCTGGCAAAGATGAGGTGAGGAGTGTGTGATGATGCTCGCAGCTGGGTTTTTGCATTTCAGCACCTCTCCACAGCCTGTGAGCCAGCGCTTGCTCAGACCTCAGACAAGTCCCAGGAGAGGCAGCAAATAAGATGTTATATTCCTCTCTGGCTGAGTGGTAATTTTCCGCCAGCCCACATGAGCAGGGAATTGCAGTGCCTGATCGCAACCCTTTATCCCTTTGGTGGTGCTGCTGGGCCTCAGGAGGGCAAGGCAGCACGGGCAGCAGGGCAGGAGCAGGCAGAGCAGAGCCCTGGTTACGGGCAGGAGAGATGGGTACAAAGCAGCAAGCAGGGAAAGGGGGATGCTCTGCACCTGGAGGCTCCTCTAGGGCTGCACCTGGTTGTGTCTTTTGGGGCAAAACATTACCTGTCGCTGGTTGGGTGGGTGCAGACCAGGATGTGGGGGGCATGGGACAGGCTCATGCCCCATTGCCCCCAGCGAAGGCAATGACATTCCCAAAGATGGGAGAGAAATGAGTGGGAGTGCCTGGCGCCTGGTTATTCTGAGAAACTGTGGAGTTTTTCAAGCAAGAAAAAGAAAAAAAGCTTCACTAAGTTGTGAGTGTTTCAGGAAACAACTCGTCGGTATCTGTTCTCACCAGTGAGAGAAAAATCAACCCTATAGGATTACAGCCTGCTTAAATCTGGGAATAAAGGATGTTTGAAGTTCCTCTCTGTTAACAAACCCCCTGGAGTTTTTTTTCTTGGTATCATTGTCAGGGAAATGTTGAGGCTGGAGATAGCCACCCCTTAGGTAAGCTGCCTCCCCTATCAGATTGGGGAACTGAAAGAAATGTGTATGCTGCAGTTTCTTTCCTATGCCAAGACAGTTGAATAAGATAAATCCCAGGTACATTGAAGGGCAGCCATCTATAGCGGTGCCACTCTCCCTAAGAAGAAATGTGATTTTTTTCAGGATTACTTACCGAAAAAATAGGAAAATCGCACTTAAAATACAAAGCAAGCAAAAAGTTGGAGTAATTCTCTCAAAAATCTGGTGATTCTATATTTATTGTTCTGATTGACTTAAAAACTAAACTGCATCTGTGTTATTCTAATTAAGCAGCTCAGTGCTTCTGTAGTGTCGTAGTGAGCATCTTGTCGTGAAGTTGAACTCTGGAAAATAGTTTGAAGGCTCCTGAGACCAAAAACCTGTATTTTTATTGCTGTTGGCTGATGATGTTTGTGGAAGTTGGAGTGATGACCTGATAATTTGCCAATCACCATGAAACATGGGCTGTTAAATTTCTCTTCTGGGTGTCCCATGTGAAATCTCAGCTGCTTTGGACACTTCATGAAATACAACTGAGCTTTTTAAATTTATGGGGAGTTGTGATGGACCTGGGAAGTCGGTGCTGCTGGCTTTCAAATAGATGAAACTGTCTTTTCTCAGTGCAGAAAATTGAACTTCTTGCTTTTTGTATTAGCTTGTGCCTGTGAGGACTGAGCCAACTTCAGAGCTTGCAGCATTTGTTTGTTTTTAAGTAGAGCTGGCCAGAAAACAAAGATCCTGTAATACTACTGTAGTGAGGCCTTGGGTTTCCTTACTTTTAATTACGAAACCTTGAGAAACTTTTTTTTCTGGACTTAAAAAATGTTGAGAGACAGAAATTCATCCACTCCAGACAACAAATGCCTATGTAAGACCCACTGCCTGCCACTGGAGATCTTCATCAGAAAGCCAGTTCATGAGAGCTGATCCCCCCCAAAATACCCCATTTCAATGGGTAAAAAATCACTAGATTGTTTTTGGTTTTGTTTTTTCTTTTCAAATCCAGCCTGTAGAAGGGATCAGAAGGGTTTCTAGACCTGCCTGGCCTGAAGTAAGGCACACACACCCCCATGAAGGCCGTTCCTGGTGCAGGGAGGCTGGAGTGAAGCTAAAGGCAAGAAAGAGTCTCCTCTTGGCAAAATTACTAATAAGCAGGTAGGGCTATTTAAGCCTCAAGGTGTATTTAATGAGATTAAAGTTCCCTGGCTGCTCTCTTTTGCTCTCTTCCTGTCCTAATTAACTTCCACTTGAACTCCCCTCCCAAGCCACTGACCTCACTGGCAGCAGTGGGGATGCCTGCGGGAGCCCTGCTGGGCTGGGGAACAAGCTGCAGCACCCACGGGTGACAGTGTGGGACCATGGGGGGTGCTCACAGGCAGTTCATCTGGTGTGGTGGGGCCCTGTCCTCCCAGCGGATACCCACAGTGCCCGAGGGACACATTTTACCCAGCCCAGGAGGGGACCAGGGCCTCAAGCACGGTCACAGCCCTGGGATGAGGCATGGAGACACTTCAGCACTGAAGTACCTGCCCTCTTGCCTCTGGCTAGTTTTGTCAGAAGTCAGTATTTTGTAGCAAAGGGGATAATCTGGTTTTATTGCTTCTCCCCACCACTGGGTCTCCAGTTGCTCCCCTCCTCACTCCTCCAGTAAGATGCTGTGATGAAGCTGCTGACCCCTTTCTGTGACTTTTCCCATGTCTTCCAACACAGCTAGGGGAAGATCTCTGTCAGCAGAGATGCTGTTCATGTTTCCACCCAGCGTGTGTGGATGTCCAGGGATATATTCTCTTGTTGGATGGGATTTGCTTCACTTGGCAAATGAAGGAGAGGGGGCAAAGAAGGAGAAACCAGTTAAACGCCCACCTCTCCTGCAGAGGAGTGGACAGGGTGCTCTTGGGCTCTTCCCACGTCCTGTCTGCCAAGGGCTGCTTTCAGATGAGACTTTCCAAGCCACTCTTCCCTGCTTCCCTCCTGGCTGTCCTAGGTGGGGGAGAGCTTGCCATAGTCTCCTGCTAAGCCACGTGCCCTGTCACCAACAGACCCATCACTGCAGCACTGGACTTGAAGGTCCCTCTGCCCATCACACCCACAGGGTCTCCTTTGGGAAAGCTGGGCTCTTCACAGCACCCAGCGCCGTGAGACCACGGCTCAGGATTGTGCCCCTGGCACGTTAAATCATTGGGAGCAGTTGGAAAAACCCTAAAGCAACCAGCTGCTTCCAAGTAACCTCCCCAGAGCCCTAGCTGCCTGCCTGGCAGCACCAGGACTGCAGGGTCTCTGCCCAGAGATGGGCTATGCCATCTCTCACTCCAGACCTGAAGGCACTCAGGTGTCACAGACCTTCCCCCACCAGCAATCGCTCTCCTCGGGCTCACCCTCCAGACACAGAGGTGCTCTCCCCATGGCCAGGTTGCCCCTGGCACGGCTGGAAGAGAAGCAATCATCGAAGGGCATTTTTAACATCACCTTGGTAAAGCGTAAAGGCTAAAAATCTCTTGGCAGACAGAGAGCTATTCTTCTCTTTCTGATGAAGAAACTATTTCCTTGTACATCTGGTTCATATTTTTCTTTAGGTTTCTGCCAGAAACAATTCTGAAAACAAAACGCAGAGCCGAGTGGAGTGAATGTATACATTCCTGAAGGATTCCTTCACCACTCCGACCCAAACCTACCAACCCTCCTTATAAACCCTTTTTTTTTTTTTTTTAATTTTTCCTTTCTCATTTCTTTTTAATTAGCTTTCTTTTCGAAATGTGAAAACATATGGCCTGATTAGCTCTGGAACACTGCTGCCTGCATCATATAAAATGATCAAGATTTAGAAAAAAATTACAGTGAATAGGAGGAGAAAAAGTACTCCATCAGAAAAAATGTTGGTTGGGGTTGTTTGGTTTTTGTGTGTGTGTGTGTGTGTGTGTAATTGTTGAAGCCTATTATCTCTCCATTCAAATTTGTCTGGAAAGCCTTGTTAATGACTGTGTGACACGAGCTTTGCGGCCCAGAGATGTTGCTTTGAAATCCAGGTTTTGGACTAGAAAAGGGGAAGCAGCAGCCAGTGGTGTTTGAGGCTGCATTCGGCTGCATGCATCCTGCTTTGGTTTGCTGCTGTTGAACATATGTGGGCGAATGGCCAGGGCGGCTCTGCTTTTGTGAAGCCTGGTGGGTAAGGCCATGAAAAGAAAAAAACACAAACAAAACCAAAAACAGAAAAAAGAAAAAAAAGAAAATTAAAAGAAGAAAAAAAGAAAGAAAAAAGAAGAAGAAAAAAAGAGAAAAAAAGAAGAAAAAAATAAAAAGGAAAAAAAAGGAAAAAACCCCAAACCCATTAATGT
>VXBJ01003717.1:2833138-2899341 GCA_013400055.1 Nycticryphes semicollaris
AAGAAAAAGAAAGAAGAAAGAAGAAAAAAGAAGAAAAAGAAAAAAGAGAAAAAAGAAGAAGAAAAAAGAAGAAAGAAAAAAGAAAGAAGAAAAAAGAAGAAAGAAAAAAGAGAAAAAAGAAGAAGAAAAAAGAAGAAAGAAAAAAGAAAGAAGAAAAAAGAAGAAAGAAAAAAGAGAAAAAAGAAGAAGAAAAAAGAAGAAAGAAAAAAGAAAGAAGAAAAAAGAAGAAAGAAAAAAGAGAAAAAAGAAGAAGAAAAAAGAAGAAAGAAAAAAGAAAGAAGAAAAAAGAAGAAAGAAAAAAGAGAAAAAAGAAGAAGAAAAAAGAAGAAAGAAAAAAGAAAGAAGAAAAAAGAAGAAAGAAAAAAGAGAAAAAAGAAGAAGAAAAAAGAAGAAAGAAAAAAGAAAGAAGAAAAAAGAAGAAAGAAAAAAGAGAAAAAAGAAGAAGAAAAAAGAAGAAAGAAAAAAGAAAGAAGAAAAAAGAAGAAAGAAAAAAGAGAAAAAAGAAGAAGAAAAAAGAAGAAAGAAAAAAGAAAGAAGAAAAAAGAAGAAAGAAAAAAGAGAAAAAAGAAGAAGAAAAAAGAAGAAAGAAAAAAGAAAGAAGAAAAAAGAAGAAAGAAAAAAGAGAAAAAAGAAGAAGAAAAAAGAAGAAAGAAAAAAGAAAGAAGAAAAAAGAAGAAAAAGAAAAAAGAAGAAAAAAGAAGAAAAAGAAAAAAGAGAAAAAAGAAGAAAGAAAAAAGAAAGAAGAAAAAAGAAGAAAAAGAAAAAAGAAGAAAAAAAGAAAGACAAGGGAGAGTGATATCCCATTCCTAATCTACCTTAACCCAATTAATTGGGAGGGAGGGGACGGGGAGGTCACGGGTGGGTGCACCCAAAGGCTGCCAGTGCCACCTGCGAGATGGATGGCACCCACCGTGTTGTCATAGCACCAAACCCCGGCTCCCGCGCCTGCTGCTGAGGAAGCGCGGCAGCTGAAAGCCATTGGCTTCACCTAATTGGGAACAGAGATGATACACTAAGAAAGAAATGTTGTAGCCCCAAATTATTTATGTTCCTGGAGGGAGCAGTGCAGTTGCTGCTTGCTAGTCAATCTCTACTCCCTTACCAAGGTATCCACGTGATGCTTCCGCTGGGGAGACCGTGCATTTTGCAGGCAATGCTACAGAAATGTTTGCAAACATTTTATTGAGAGAGGTTTGTGTTGCTGCTGTTTTATCCTTTATGCAGAGAAAAAAAATCAGGGTTGGACCCCCTTTTACCTCCTCCACAAGTGCTTCTAGGTTTTTCATTTCCAGCTTAGTGCGGCTGCACTTTCAGGTGAGGATAGAAGAGGGTGTGTGGTGGTGGTGGCTGGGAGATACCCTGCAAACCACTCAGCTTGTCTTGACTTGCTTTTTAACCCGATACAGATGTTTATTCAATTGCTTGTGCAAGTGGAAGGAGCTCTGCCTGCAGCCAAAACGGGGTGTCTCTGGCTTTGGAGAGGAGGACACTTCCAGTTGGATGCTGCCTAAGCTGCCGTGTGAGAGGAGGGATGAGGTTCCTGGCAGAGTTATGAACCAGAGCCTGCTGCCTTCCCTGCAAAGAGTTACTTGCTTTCACTCCAATAATTGCTGCTTGCTTTGAAATGCTCCTCCTAAAAAGACCAAAATGACTGATTACAAAAATTGGAAAGGATTAAAATCTCTAAAATAATGCAAAGGGAAGAAAATAGATGAGCTAGCGAGGGAATGGGCTTATCACTTCTTGAGCAAACAAACAAGTGAAAGCTAATTTTCTCAGCCAGCGAATGAATGATTAATGAACCAACCCACGATTAACCCTTCATCACGAGCTCACCTACTCCGGGTAACCGCTTTGCATGGCTGTTGCTCTGTTTCACATTGGAATAAAGACACAGTTTGATGGTCATAAATCTGCTGCTCAGGTTGTATTTCAAAGGGTATTGGAATAAAGACACAGTTTGATGGTCATAAATCTGCTGCTCAGGTTGTATTTCAAAGGGTTTGGACGTAGCAGGTATATCTGAGGAAGGCAGAAAACATGGTTTAAAGATGTTCCAGATGTACAGTACTTGGGATGTGGTGCTGTTTCAAGAACCAGTTGTTTGTGTATCTCTCCCAGCATGGCAATAAAATCACCTCCTTGACATAGGCACAACATATTTTAAAATATGAATTTGTCTTTTTACTGCATTTTGTTACATGATTAATTTGCCTTATATTAACTTAAAATGAGCTCATTAAAAGATTTTTTTTTCTTTGAAAGCACAGCTCATTATACTATCATTTTAAGTAATTAAATCAGAATAAATGGCTCTGTGAAGCTATTTTAATGTAACATCTAATTATATCTGACCTAGACGCTGAACTATAATCATTAACTACATGAACTGTGTAATGTTCTGCAGACTCTTTAATAATTTATACAGGCCCGAATTCAGCTGCGTGGAGTTGTAAGCTGAAGCTGTTAGATACCATGCACCTGTAGTGGTCTGGTGCAGCTGATGGGAGTTTGCTTGAAGGGCTATTTCCAGCCTCACCTCGGCTCTAGAGGTTTTTCCCTGCAGAGCTGTGCCAGCCACAGGCTGGGTTTGACCTGGCTGGGATTGTTTCTCCTTTATTTTGTGTGCAGAGGTTGAGTGTGAGTGTCTCAGGCACATGTGTGGTTTGGGTTTTTCTTCTCCAGGATGCTCTAGTCAAGGTAATGTGTTTATACCACTTGTAGTTAAACCCTGTTAGACTGTAACTTAGATGTTTTCACAGGGGTGGCTGGGCTTAGTTACAAGAAGTTTTGCTTTTGCTGTGTAAAATTGTGCTCTTGCTGTTTGCTTTTTATGGAGGCTCAGTCTGTGCTTCCGTTTGGAACTTTTCTTTCCAGATCTATTTGTATTCAGCTTCCAGATTAATTTTTCCTGAAAGACTCGCTCAGGTTAGATTTACTCCTGAAAACAAGTTTGTTTGGAGAAGGCAGAATTGACTTGTGGGAGTTTTAACGTTTCTTAAACTCAGACTAAAAAGAGAGGGGCTGGGTGCTGCCATTGCAGTGGATGGTCCATCCATTTTCCCTTCAGCGCTGATGGGCTCGGTGCCTTGTGGCACAGGAACGGGAGTACCACGTTGTAGTGTATCCAAAAATTGCTGGTGCCACCTATTGGTGGAAAGCCGCAGATTATGATGTGATTAATGGGCGTTATTATGCCCTTTGCTTGTCTTTCCCCAGCTGACAGGTGGGTTGAACCAGTTTCGCTGTTAGTTTTCGTATCAGTTGCCGTTGGCAAACACTGCTGGCCTTCCTCGGGTATCTTGGGTGTGATTTGCAAACAAGAGGGTTCTGTGCGGGCAGGCAGCTGCTGGTGGACACGTGGAGCCTTGGGAACGTGTGTGCTGAGAGGGCAGGTAGGCAGACCTGCTGCCCTGAGAGCAGGGGAGGGCAGACTGAAAAGCCAGGCTTGTGTAAATAGCACTACTGGATGTGTCGATAAACCCACTTGGCTTAGGACAGATGTTGGGTATTCCTATAGCCACTGCCTGTGGTCGGGAGGTGGAGGGAGAGAGATGGGGTGACGTATAACTTGTGGGTGGTGATGTTTCTGGGCCCTCCTTGCTCCATTCGGAGCCCCACATGCTGGGCACAGAGATGGATGGTTTCACCAAGTGAAGGGGACTTGGATACGGATATAAAGGCTTTGCTACATGGATTTTTCCAGCCTCGGGGGATATTCCAGCCTTGTGAGGGAGAGCTGAATCCCTGCCTTGAGCCCTGCTTCCTGCTGCCTTGTTGCAGGAGACCTTTAGCCAAGCCCTGGTAGGCAACAAAAAGCCCTGCTGGCCTCCTGCCTGGTATGCTTAAGCAGTTTTATAGCTGTCATATAGAACAGTCCTATATTAGCATCAGGTTTAATACTCCTGGGAAACATCCAGCCACACTACTGACATCATGGACTAAAGGCTCCAAAGGTTCGCTTGCTTAAGTGGCTATTTGTAATAGAGTCTTTTAATAAAATCTCATTAAAGGGGAGCTCCTGCCCAAGCCTGGTTCCTGAGATGGCTGGAATGGAGTGCCAGCGTGGCAGGGGAGTAAACGGGCCCCTGCAAGGACCCAGTCAGGGTCCCAGAGAAGGGACTGGAACTTGTGCGGGGTGAGCGGATGCTGCTCTTGTCCAGACTCATAGAAGTAAAAGGGCTTTATAGAAAGCAGAGCAGAGGATGAGCTCTTCTCAGAGGGGAAGAGCGAGAGGTGCTGCTGGCTATTGCACAGGGACCACTCCAACTGGGAAGGACTGGTGGGAGGCAAGAAGGGCTCAGATTGTCTCCAGTTTTCCTTCCCCACCACAAGCTCCTCAATGCTGATTGCTTTAGCCTCTAAGCATGTTGCTCTCAAGTTAAGATGCTGGGAGGTTGGTGCTTCTTTACATTTTCTATTGCAGTTTGGCTGAACCTTTTTTACCTTTATATGCGAAGAATAATCTGAATTCCAGGAAAGAGTTTTCTAAACGCTTGTCTCCTCTGTAATTTTTCTGTCATGCCATAGAGAGGAGCTGCTTGAAAGACTTCAGCAAATAAATTATTCTCTACTTCAATCCTAGGGGTTTTTTTGTTGTTTTTTCTTTTTTAAATACCTAAAAAATTATACTTTGATGTGAAAATTATATGCACTTAGAGATATGCTAATATGAAAATGATTGGAGAAACATTGAACATAGAGAACAGCTCATTTCCAGGCACTCTCTTTCACCACCTGCATCTCCGACATCCTCAGTCCCATCCTTCCATACGCAGTTCTCCATCTAAAGTCTTGTTATTTACATTGAGCCTATTTTAAAGAGAAGTAGTTTTTACAAAAGCAGATGCTTTGTGTTTATATTGGGGGAGGATATTTTTTCTTCTTATTATCCAAGTGAAAGATTTTAATGTGTCTTCTGTGGTTTTGCCAGAAAGATGATGGGGAGGTTCCTACTCAGGAGATGCTTAATGACCAGCAGTGCTTTCCTGGACTGGACTTGGGCTGTGCACCCATCCCAAAGCCATCACCGATGGTGCCACAGCTAAAACTTCTCAGCTTTAGTGCTAGAAGTAGTCCCTAGCTCCCCCTTCCCCTCCACACTTTAGTTTTGGCACAGATTAAAAACTTGCTGCTGACTGAATGCAGACTGCCTGTGCTGGCCACTGATTTTGAGGGAATGCAGTGTATTTTTGTGTCTGTTTGCTTTCAGAGAAGTTTTGCTTGTAGTTCTTTACATATGTGAAATGAGATAAGCTGGGATAAAAAAAAAAAACAAAAGGGATGGTTGTAGAGCAGCAGCCAGGATGGTATCTTCATGTTTTCTTTCCTTGCTGGCTTCAAAAGTGGCATTTGGAGTCCACAAAGGCAGAACTGGTATCATTGGAGCTAAGGGGGGGTTTGTGTTTGTTGCGGGTGTCCTGCTGAGTGCCCGGTGTGCTGGAGGAGTTAGGAAAAGCACTTATGGAAAGCCTGAAAAACAGGAGATGCTTTTTGCCTCTGAAGCAGGATGATGGTTACCAAGTGCTCAGGTTTATCACCCCTCTGCTGTAACACTCTGCCCCTCTAGTGTCCCTATTGCTGGTGGTTAATTTATGTGACTGCAGTGCCCATGGTGTTGCCAGTTGATGTCAGGGTGGTAGCTCTTCCGGCAGTGGGGTGATGCTTGGTGTCACTAACACAGAAATTAGAGCAACTGCAGTTTCTCCTCAGCGGCAAACACCAGGGCTAAATATAAAACTTGCAGTGAGCAGCTTCTGCCTGTGTTTGCAGCCTGAAACAGGCAGGGAAGGCATCCTTTTAGTGATTAGCTCTAATTCCCCCACCAGGGAATAGCCTGAATTTTCTTATTAGCGGTTTTCTGGGTGGCATTCTTGGTAGCTGATATGGCTTAGGGCTGTTAGTGTGAGGCAGAGGCTGCTGTCTCAGCCTCAGCTGGTGTTGCCATCCCTAGGTGTGCTCTCCTGGTGTGTCCCTTCCATGGCCTTATCCCATGGGAGCCCCCCTGCACCCCAGTGTCTTCCTAGCACATATGAGTTGTGACTGTGAGCTTCCAGCACATCCCTGTTTCCTGGAAATCCTTGTCCTTGTGTTGCCTTTCCCCTGCTGTCTGGGTCTGGGGAAGGGGAAAACGTTCATCCTGCATCTTTCTTTTTTCTGCTTGTTAAACCAGGCTGGGGAAAAACCTCTCCAAACTCACCTGATAATATTGAGTTTCCAACTGTTCTACAAAGCAGCTCCAAATCCATTGGTTGCATGAATTGATTAAAACAACTTTGATTTCAAGGGTCCCCAGTGTTTACACCTGAATTCCACCAAAACCTGCAAATCCCACATCAAGTCTGTTGCCTTTACTCATCTTCTACTTGGTTCCAGTCCTCTTCTAGTTGAGAGAGGCATTAAAAATACTCATGAAATTTCAAATGTACCTTACAAGAGGTGTAGGATGTATAGCAGTGAAGAAAATAGGAATGTAGGTGTGCACTTGCACCCATCGCACCTCTGCAAAAGAAAGCTACTAACGAGTGTTGTAGGGCTGGGGACTGATGCTCAGAGTTACGTTACACATTCATGTGAGTCCAGCAAATGCTGAAATCTGGTATTTTTGGGGTGGAGACACACTTCATGCCTGGTTTCCAGTGGAAACTTGCTCCGTGCTCGTTTTGTTTCTGGCAGAAGCACAGTGGGCTCTCTGTTCGCTGGTCCTGCGGCACGGTTCAGATCCCGAGCCTGCAGCTTGGGTTTTGGTTTGCATCAGCATTAAACGGATCATTTAATCTAAAACTTGCATGCAAATGTGAAGGCTTGGGTATAGGCTGAAATGTTCTGCTTTCAGGCCTAAATTCAAATCACTTGTAGGGTACACAGGCAAGGCTTTAACCTTGCAGACAAGCAGGTGAACTTTCCCTGCTAGCAAAGCCAGCTTTCAATGGGCTGAGCATATTCAGGGTGTAAATAACATTCTAGGGTAAGGCTCTGGAGAAACAGGCCCTATTTATGAACCCTTATATTAAATTAATCAGTTCTAACAAGCTTTGACTTTCTTTTAAATGTGCCAAACTACAGAGCACACTTGCATAGAGTTGTATGAGCAGTTTTGAAAGTTTAGTGTTAGGTGTTGTGTGTGAGTTAGTTGTGATTCTAGGATGCTTGGGCTTCACCTGGGTCTGGAGATATTCTGGCTCTGGGGAGGCCATTAGAGGAAAGATATTTTATTTAAAATATCTTGAAGATGTGTGTGTTGTAAATGTGTTTAAAACTGTAAGTACTTGGAGAATGGTACCTGTACAGCAATGAATCAAAATAAATAAATGCAAATGTCCAGAAGAAGAAAAGGAACATTAAACAGATAATGCCCTCATCGCTGGGAAACTGCAAAGTTTCAGAGTCCATAAATAAAACCTCCTAATCTAATAAATGTTCTGGAGATAACTGGAAAAAATACTGAAATGGTCACTTGGTTGTAAAGGAGCATATTTCACTTCTGCCTAGCAAAAGGACTTGAATCCTCTGCAGTTGAGTTGATTCATAGCCCTTTGTAATGTCCCGGTTATCCCCGATCGCAGCAGGTTTCATGCAGCAAGTACTACAGTATGTCAATGTCTAGTTAATATTTTAAGAAGAATAGAGAACAATGGGATCATAGTTTGCTGATGTTTTCCTTTTCTTTTTTCTTTTCTTTCCTTGTTTTTTAGGAAATGGGCTACTGATAAGGGTAGAAGCCGGCACAGAAATAAGTGCTTGACGTGTTAATCTCCCGAGAAGATGCAACTTCCTTAGAGCTCACCAGGAAGAGAAGAACTGGGGAGGTGAGTCACAGCCGGACGGGCACGGGTGATGAATGGATGGTTTGAACATGTGCCAGGATGGAGCAAACAATACGAGCTCCCGTGGGGCTCCAACTAAAATCCTGGGCCAAACTGGTGCAAACTGCCTGTGTTTTTTGCTGCTTGGTAAAGTTCTGATCTGTGCAGAAAAGTTGGAAAGCATTGGGCATCCCTTTTTCTTCCTGGGAGTTTCTTCATATCTTTCTACTAGTAACCAACACAACCTGTGTTCCTGTATTTCACAAAAGCCCAAGAATTCTTGTAGTGTGTCGGGACAGACAATAACAGCCTGTTTCCACCCGGATTCTGCTGAGAGGGTCAGGAATATTCAGCTCCCTTTGCCATTCCTCTCTTGCTCAGCATCCTTTCTGCTCACAGGCAACCACATTCAGTGCCAGCATCAGCCTGGATGAGGTGCACAGCTCTGTTGGTGAGAAACAGGGGTGAGGCTCATGTGCTTTTTCATCCAAAAATCTGTCAGAAGCCCCGTGGGGTGGATGCTGGTGGGGAGGAAGGATGTGTAGGGTGTTTTGTTTGGGTTCTTCTGACGCTGAGTTGGAAGGAAAGAAGGCTGAACTTGGTGTGTGGTCTGCACTGTCATCCATGAGGAGAAGCACCTCTTTAGGTGGATGTGTTTTGGTTGTATGAAGAGCAGAGTGCAGGACCTTCACCTATTACCAAATCTGCCACTGTAAGGGTTGTATCTCCTGTTGCTGCCTCTGTGCTCCTCTCCAACACAACCTGCTTGAGAATGTGCTTGTCTGAATGATTGGGGGGTGGGGGGGAAGTCAGTAGAAAAAGGGGTGTACGGTTTGTAGCTGGAACAAGGACATGCTGTGTACCTACAAGTGTTTTGCTGACCCTTGCAGGGCGATGGAGCCTTTTGGGGATGGAGGGGGTGGTCAGCAAGGGACTTACCTGGCAGAGCTCTCCAGCTTGACAGGGACCTACGCTGGTCTGGGCTCTGCTGCTTTGCTATGCCTACTGCTGTGTTTCAAAGCTGTCTGTGTTTAACGTTCATGCTGTGCTCTCAAGTTAGCCGTGTCTGAGCTGAAGATACTCCTCAGAAGTCTATATTAAGCAACTTGAGAAGCCGAAACGGGCTGCTCAGGTGTGTACTTGGAGAGATTTTTTTTTTTCTGACTTTATGTCGCATCACACACGGCAGCAAAAAACGGTCACAGCCTTCACTCTGAGTCCCTTTTGTGCCATGAGCGATGGGGACGGTGTGGCTGATACGAGCTCATGCTGACACCAACCTGCAGCCACTCTATGGGAATGTGAAACCTGTTGACCCCTCCTGACTTCCCTGTACCCATGGAAGGTGCAAGGCTTGTGCCATCCCTTCTACCTGGTAAATCTAAATGGGGAATCTGAAGAAAGTGTTTAGTTAGATAATAAGTTATGGACAAAAGAGGTTAAGTTACAGCTCCCTTTATTCCTTGTAGCTAGATAGGTGTTGATTATCTTATTTGTAGTAATTTTGAACTTCTGGTAGAAATGGCATAAGCTCTTCATACAGATTCTGCCTTTATACAGTGGTCAAGAACACAACAACGCATACCTGTATAAATGTAATTTAACATTTGTTTAGAATACGATTGGTGGCTTAGGTGGAGGCTTTTTAAAAAAAATCTAGAGTGCAGGAAATGCTTTTTCTTTGTAAAGTATGCAAGCACGTAAACAAAATGAGGTGGTCTCAGAGCGGTGATGCTTTTTCAGGGCTTCTTGTTACAGTTGAATACTGCTCGAGCATCGGGGTGGGGAGTTTGGGAGCTGGGCACCTGGAAAAGGCATTGGTGTGTAGACCAGCTGAGATAAGTGAGAAATTGTGAGGTGTCAGTTTTGGCAGGGTTCTCCTGTGCTCTGCAGGGCTTTCCAGAGCCTGTATTTCCACTATATTTTGAGGGGCCTGTCACTGGATGAATACCTTATACCCAGAGATACCGTTTCACATGCAGCCTGTTGTCAGGGCTACGCAGAGTTGCAGATGTACACGTGTAAGAAATTCTCAGTGAACAACCAGAGATTTTAGGCAGAGGGTTTTAAGAGTGTCACATCCTGTTATTGTCACCTCCTGCTGGTGTGGTTGTGAGGGTATCACCCCATCAGCTATTGCTGGCTGGAGCAGGGGTGATCTATAGTAAGCTGCCAGCCAGCTTCCTGTGTGTTGGCATGGGAAGGTGCGAGTGTCTTTCTGCAGGGTGCATACCTCTGCAGTGCTGGGATCAGCATCAAATGCTGGTTGGTGCCTGGTTAGAGCCCCTTCTGTGCCACTGAGGCATCACAGAATGATATGGGGTTGGAAGGGGCCTCCAGAGATCATCTAGTGCAGCCCCCTGCCAGAGCAGGATCACCGAGAGCAGATTGGACAGGAACGCATCCAGATGGGGTTTGAATGTCTCCAGAGAAGGAGACTCCACCACTTCTCTGGGCAGCCTCTACCAGAGCTCTACCACCTCAAAGCAAAGAAGTTTCTCCTTGTGTTTAGGAGGAACTTCCTACGTTCTAGTTTGTGCCCATTAACTCTTGTCCTGTCACTGGGCACCACTGAAAAAACATTGGCCCCTTGTGTCCTGAGGGCACTGGTAAGGAGGAGCACTGGCCAGCATCACAATTCCCTGTCTGTGCTGCACCAGCCACCCCTCCATGTATGTATTCACCAGCAAGCTCAGCAATATGGGGTACCCGACCTGGTTTGGTCGTCTGCCTCCTGCCAAAGGGATCCTTCCTGCTTCCCACATCATGCTGAATCCCATGTTTAGCTCTTTGCTTTCTCAGCCTTTCAGCATAGAAGCAGTAACATCAGGTGAAGCATCAAAAGCGGAATAGCACTTGTGGGAGACTATTAAGAAATAGATGAAACTCTGGGTCTACTGAGTGGGAGCCTGCAGTTAATTCCCTTATTTCAAATGGCATTTTCTGAGTAGGCGATAATCTGTGGGCCTTTACCCTTTAATTAAAGGGCTTTGTAAAGTAAATGATGTGGAGAACATGCATCCTGGGAGAGCAGCGGGTAGGAGATGCTTGTTGGTGTCCATGTGGTTTTAATGGGGGCTGACAGTCTGCCTTGGTGGGAGAGAAGAAAGTCCACTCCTGGGGAGCAACCCAGGCCCTTTCTCCAGACGGTTTGAGGAGGAAAAAGGCAGGGTTTGGAAGGTGAAAAGTGGCTGAAATGCTACATCGTTGCCTAACTGAGAAAGATCCAGCCTGTACTGGAGAAGATAAACGAGGTCGTGCTGCTACTATGAGTACACTGGGAATCAAGGTTGTGTCATCTTCAAATATTAATGTGACCTCCAGATGACGCTTCAGCAACATACACTAATGCTCATTGTGTTTCTTTAAAATCCATGGGAGCTTTGCTTCTACCTTCTCTACAAAAAAGATGATTTCCAAGATTGATATAGGAACTTTTCAGTAATAACAAAATAATTTTGTTAATCAAATATATAAATTAAATTATATTTAATTACCTCTTATTTTAAAATTTAAAAAAAGTTTTTGTTAAGCTCTAACTGGTGCAAGAATTGAATTTGGTTTTGAGGAGGCTTCTTTGGGGACTCTTGTCTTTCTGCATTTGAAAAACTTAACACTGGTTAATTCTGAGCTTACTTTCCATAGAGCCTGTTACTATTTCTGCAGTCTCTCTCCAAAGAGACTTTGCCCCTTGGGTTAAGAGCCTTCCTCAGTATAATTTTAATTCTTTAAACTTCCAACATCCCTAATAATCTTTTATCTGGTAAATGGTCTAGGTCCAGAGGTGAAATTGAGAAAAGGAGAGCCTACACAGAGGAAAATAGACCTTTGTAATGGGAAAGCTTTATCTGCCAGGATGGAACCACGTTGTCTAGCTTCAGTCTGTGTTTGGGACCTAGGTGAATATGGCAGCACTAGTAATTAGTGTGTGCTAGAGAAGGAGGATCATTTGACACTAAGCTTTTACATTAAGATTGCAGGAAGCGTGCCTGGACTCTCAGCTTGAATGTGATCAGATCCATATGACGACAGGGATATCAAATTCCCCAGCTCCCCGCAAAAATGTTGTGATTAATCATGCTGAGAGTTGCAATTAAACCAAATAAAAGCAGCATGTTAAAGAAGCTAAGGAGGAGGTGATGTGAATGTTATTAATGATCACGAGTTTTTGGTTTTGTAGTGTTTTTCAGCAGAGCTTGCTTGAAATATGTCAAACAAATAGAACTGAGATAAATGTAAAATAGGCTGGCTGCACATTACCCATGAGGATTTGAAATGAGTGTTGGGGAGAGGAAGAAAGACCATAATTACTCAGAGGAAAAGGACTAAATATGTGGAGTGACATAGTTATTAATGTTAATTGTTGCCATCATTGCCCAGAAGTGGAAGGCAATGTCATGTGAGGTCTTGCGTGCGTACCATGCTAGGGGATGGTTGATGGAAGGAGATGGGTCCATCAGACCCCTTCCAGGGGCACTCATTTGGGGGGGTGGGGGGGGAATATGCAGGGATGTGGGAGATAAGGACGGGGGAACACTTAGCACTGTATTTCCAAAAACCCTCACAGACATCATTTGTCCTTTATTCATCTGCTCTTCTGAAGCTTTCCTATCAGCAGGATGATACATGGCTGATTAAGATCTACTGTAGCTTAATTAAGCCATCGTATAACACCTTTTCGGAGACTTATTTAAACTTTGACACCAACACTTAATCTGACTTTCTCTGCCTCTTCTTCCAATTACTTCCAATTCCAATAACTATTGGTTATAATTCTTGGATTGGGTGAAGTTTAAATTGGATTTTTCCAGCATGTTTTATGGCTCTACAGCTTTACTCATCTGTTGTGCTGGGTGCTTGCAGAGGTTTATAGGCTGAAGTATTAGATGCAGAGCAGGAAATGGGGAAACGGAACTAGAGGTATTAAAATCCCAGAATCCAAGCACTGAAGGAATTAAGTATCTTAAAGAAATTAGAGGAAAACCTGAACTAGAACATGTATCTGAAATCCCTGTGCTCTGGTCTCTGACAAAAGAGCAAGCTGGGACTGCCATTCGTGTTGAAGAAATTAAAAGACTGACAGTAGGGGACTATGTGAGAGCTGCTCACTGTCTCCTGACAGTTACTGGCTCTACGTGTGCTTGTAGAATTGGGTTTTGAAGGTGCAGTGAAGAACTCAAATCTGAACTCCTATGCAGCCCAGGCTGCCAAACCTGATACACCTGATGATACACTATGGTGGTTGGTTGGGGAGACTGGCATGGCTCCTGCAGCTATGCAGCAGTGATCTGTTAGCAAGTGGTACCTTGCCTCTTGCTTGTACTCAGGTAGCCTTAGGGTGGGGGAAGTGGAAAGGCCACAAAGACCTGTAATTTCATGGGCACCCTGTACCATGACTGGCCACCTCTCCCATGTGTTGTCCAGTGTCTCCATGCCATAGGGCCAACATGGGCAATAGGTCATGATGATTGGTCATAGTGATGGCCCTGTCATAGAATCATAAAATGGTTTGGATTGGAAGGGACCTTGAAGACCATCTAGTTCCAATGCCCTTCCATGGGTAGGGACATTTTCCACTAGACCAGGCTACTTGAGGCTCCCTCCAGCCTGGTCCCTGGTATCCTCCTTTAAGAGTACAGCAGTGTGCTGTATGATCAGGTATCTCCAGATGCTGGGACAGTCAGGTGCTGCAGACAGATAAACTGGATTTTGGAGGGCATGTTGCTGCTGTAGGTGAGTTGGCACTGAAAACAGAAGGGATTTTTTTTTTTTCTTGTGAGCCCAGATCCATCCCCTTCTGTTGGGTTTCACAAGGCTGTAGTTCTGTCTTGGACAAAAGGTTTTAGACTTAGCCTGTGTCACCCACTGATACGGAGAACTGCTGGTTGACAAAAGTAATGGTTTGTGACTGGGCACTTGTAGAGGATCAAACCTTAGAGGAGGAGTTGTGCTGCTGCACTGCCCCCAGTTCCTCAGTCGTTGTTCAGCACTGGCCTTCAGGAAACTCCTTGCCTGTTTTTACATCCCCTTTTCCTCAGCCATGTGAGTGCCTTCCTCCTGCTTCCTCAGCCTCAAGGTCAGGTCAGCTCTTCTCGGTCTAATGGTGTTTTTGTCATTTTTATTAGGTGTTTGTATATATCTTACAACTCAGCCTTTGAAGCTGTTCTCTTCTGTACCTGAATCTATTCATTTACCTGCATGGTTACTGGTTGTGTTTGAGTATTGTGTGAGTTATGTGAGTCTGAATGGTGTAGTTATTAATTTAGGCTTTGGTCTTTTTTTTTTTTTTTTAATAGGGTTTTAAAAATAAATTTGGATATTGCAGAACACTGAGGTAAGCAAGGCCTGAGTATGTCAGCTCGTGATCCCTTCCCTGCCAGGCTGAGTTGGTGAAAGTAATTTAACTGCAGAAAACTAGTCATCTGCACTGGTGTCTTGTTTCCAAGCTATAAAGCCTGGCTTTCACAGTTTCTAGCTAAAGTAGACCAACAATTTTCATCCTTTTTTGTCCCATGTGTTCAAAACTCTTGCAAGTCCTCACTACTCAGCATTTTGTTGCGGTGATTGTCTTCTTTGAGCCATTGCTACTCTTCGTGTCCCCTGATGCAGTCCATGATGCGTTTTGGTTTTTATCTTGATGATGGGATTGACTTTTCCCAACCTGTCAAGTGTCCCCATATCTGATGACCAATGTCTCCTCCTTATTCTTGGGTGCAGCCACTTACCTGCTTAAGTATCTCCAAAATACTCTTTTTAAGTAAAACAATGTTAATCTAGAGCAGATGCATGAGTGCATCTTGGAGAAAATTACTCAGACTGTAGACCTGTCATCGCTCCCCTGGCAGGCCCTGTTTTTCCTTGCTCATGTGGTGACCAGCTGTAGCTGGTGGTAACGTACTGAGGACTTCCACCTCCAATGTCCAACCTCTGTCTTTGTTCTCCACCTCATGAGATTTCTTCCCGTGCTCTGGAACCTCGTGCATGTGTACAGACCCTGTTCCCCACATTTCTTTGTCTGAATGCCAGTGTAAACCTCAGTGACGCCTTTCTGTCCAAGAAATGTGTTATGACAAGGTTTTATCAGCTGTGTCTGCAGTAACTTTTACTGGCCACCTTACTGACTCTCATCTAAACAGAGCTGACCTACAGTGCATTGGCTGGGCTGTCTCTCAACCCCTCCAGCACTGAAGAAGTTGATGGTTTCTTGTGTGGTCCTTAACTTTATACCTCTTTGTTGAAGTTCAGATTCTGAAATGACCTTTTTCTGTGAGTACAGTTTTTAGGATTTCTGGCATATGTGAGGTTTCTCCCAGTGGCAAGGAACAGCTTTCAAGGAAGTTGGGAAACAACACGGTACCCAATGTAATAGTATGGGGATAGCTTTGCAAAAGAAGCAGGTAGGAGTCTGGGCCCTCCAGGGCCAAAAGCAAATGAGAGATGTTGACAACTGCTTTTTACAAAATGAGTTGGCTTTTACTTATTCTTGTAGATGCTGAGTCAAGGGAAAGGCCTTGAGTTTTTAATCAATATATTGGTTTTCTGCACTGCCCTGTGCAGACCTGTAAGGAGAGCCGTATGTTCTCTCCCTGCTATGCTACTCAGCTATCTGTACTGATGGCTCTGCTGTTTCATCAGTTGAGATTAGACTCCTTCATGAAGAAACCAAAGGGAAATAAGTGCCTGCAAAATCGAAAGAAAGGCAAACCCTACCTGTATGCTGCATAACTACATTCTTCCAAATTCACAAGTGATAAATTTGGCTTCCTTGGTCAAGCCAGTGTGGATATGAGATGTTCAGTGTCATTTTTCCCTAAAGAAACACCAGTGCTCTTGTTTTGGGCAGAATCTTGTGTTATGCCCCCTGCTCTGTAGTCTTCTGATGCAGTACCCCATCCGTGCCTGGGACCACTCTCCAGCCCTCTCCTCTGCACTCATTTGCAGCCCTATTGGTTCCATCTTTGCACACACCATCTCCTGTGGTCCAAGATCCCATAGAAAGATATGATTTTTCCTCTGACCCATCATATGGGAGAAATTTAAGATAGTTCAAGTGGATTTTGTTTATTTACTTTGTGCCTTAGCTATCACAGACTGTTCATGCTGTGCTGTGAATTACAGTAAAATAAATAAATGTACTAATTACTGCTGCTTTACATTGGAAATGATTCTGACTTTTGAAAACATTTCAATTGGTGTAGAAAGGAGATGCATAAGGGCCAGGTCAGGCCAATAAACTGTTTTAATGAACTATTAGCACAGGCTTGTTTAAAAAAAACCACACTGAAACCAGATGAAGTTCTTGTGTTGGCTTCAGTATGCTTTGGACAAAGCTCATCATGCTCATCTTATTACAAGCATGGGGAGTCTTTGTGAAATAGTGTATGTTGAAATTAAGGAAAATCACAACAATGCAGAGGTAAATCAAGTTTATGCTGTAGAGGAATTCACACCCTCTAGAACTGTATACATGGCTGTAACCACGTTCTGCTGCAGTGCCTGAGCCAAGAAATTGACACAAAAAGAAATGAAGGGGGGGGGGGGGGGNAAATGTGTTAATAGTTCAGTAAGCATTTCCAAAAATGTGTGTGTGGGATTAAAATAGAAACCACAGCCAAGTTTAAAATGAGCTCTTGGATGGGGAGCAGACAGCAGTGTACATCCTGGTGATACTCTTCTCTCCCAGGCACTGCATCCCAGCGGATCCATGGCTGGGACAGGGGGATGGAGGTGGTGAAGTGTTTGTGTTGGGAGCTTTCTGCTGGCTGTTTGGGGAGCTTGGTCATCCTGGTGTATGGAACCAGTGCTCCACATACACAAGAAGTACCATGTACTGAAGGATGCAAGGGTTGCCATGGAAATTGGGAGTTGTTACTGGCAGAGCAGGAAAAACATGAATGATCTGAAAACCCATGGATTGTTATAGCTTCATACTCTCTGCTATGCAATAAAAAAGCAACCCACCCTAGATAGCTTAATTCCTTGCTGGCAAGATGTTTGCATGTGTTACTGCTGCAGCCACACTGAACATACGTTGTACATACATTTGTGAGGTGTGTGTAACACATACTCTTCATTATGTCTCTTGGCCCTTGTGCCCTGGTTGGTTCAGCCAAGCTATGAACTATAACTGGGACATGGAAATTAGCTGGAAAGCCCCTGGTAAGAATCCCACAAAGCCTAGGTAGCAATGTTCCCAAATTATTTATGAGTAGCTCACCTGGAAGGCTTTTTAGACCTGTTCCTAGGGAACAAAATGAACCAGGAGGCAGGGGTGGGAAGCTGGGGAAGGTCCACCGTAAACCACCAGTGACTGGTGGAGGATGTTCACAGTATAAAACCGAAGAGCTGGGAGGAGGGAATGAACCACTCCTGTTCCCACCACCCACAGCATTTGTGGACCCACACCCATGGCAAGGGGGAAAGACTGAGGAATTGACTCCAAAATAGATCAGATGGAACCCGCACTTAAATGAGTATAGTGATGTATAGAAGTAAAATGTTATTTTGGAACCATAAGTTTAAATATATATATCAGTAGCAAAGGCAGGATATCTGTACTGGAAATGCCAGTGTGCTTGCTGCTTCCAAGGTTTTATTTTAAAATCAGGATACTGGAAATGTTGCTCGGTGTCTCTCCAATGAGCTGAAATGCCTCCTGGAAGTGCTAAAGCCGTGTTTACTAAGAAGCTGCATGGTAGGTCCTGGTGAGGATGCATTTGGGAGCTACTGATATCTACAGGGGTTTTATCTTCAGGACCTCAGTGGCCTACCTGTGCAAAGCTGCCCGAAAGGACAAAGCCTGTGGCTTACACCAAGCCTGTGGTTCAGAGACAGTCTCAGCAGAGACATACTATGCTTATAGGGAAGCAAAAGCTAATTCACATTTAATGCTGTTTCTCAGTTCTGTTCTCCTGTTGTGCATTTTATTTAGTTTTGGGTGTGTTTTTGTTTTTTTTTTTTTTTTTTTTTAAAACCAAACCAACAAACAAAAACCAACCAGCCCAGCCAAGGCATTATTCCTCCTGGTAGAAGAAAAAGGCTGGTGTATGATCAGAGGATTTGACGTAGCCTTGCCAGGCGTGGGCAGCAGGGAAACCTGGAAAAAGAGGTACCCCAGGAGTCTGGCAACAGCCTGTTCCCAGAGGTGGGGGCCTGGGCAGAGGCAGAGGATGGCAATGCCACATGTTGCATCCTTGTAGCTCACTTTGCATCCCCAAGGGATGAGGAGGCTGCTCCCTCCTGGGTGATAATGAGAGCAAAAGCTCTGGGAGAACACCCCTGACCAGCAGTTTTCCCATCACTGGTTGAGCGGGGCCAGCCCCATCTCTGGTGGTACCCCTGGGACAGGAGCCTATCCTGGGTTTGGTCACTTCCAGGGGCTTGTTGTTGTCCCTGAATCCATGGGGCAGTGTCCCAGCCCCACTCAGCCCCTTGCCACTAGTGTTGCAGCAACAACGTGGTGACGGCAGGTCACCTCATGCATTGGCACAAAGCTTTTGCTGGATAGAATGCAGCTTTTAGGGATGGATTCAGTACTCCCACTATGCTGCTGGGACATTTTTGGTGTTGGTGTGATTAGCTTTCTACTGTTAGCCTCCACCTGTGAGTGTATAAACTCAAGCCATCCATTTGCTACAGGTCTCAAAGCATCATCTTACAAGGAGAGAAAGAATTTTCATTTATAATCCATGATTCCTAGTCAGCAACGGGTTGTTCTCCCCCACCCACTGCCAATAGGCCTCTAAGTGAACAAACAAATGTCTGGAAATACAGGCAATTTAGCTCGGAAGAGATATCATCAGTGCAGTTCAGAGGTTAATGGGCATGGAGGATTTATAACAAGCCAGGCCTATAAAGAAAGAAGGAGGGAGGAAAAAAAAAACCCGGAAAAAAAGGAGGGGGTAGTAATCTAGTTGACATCTATTGTTCTTTGTATAACAGCTCATCTGTATTCTATCTGGTTGAGGGTATTACAAAGAGAATTTAAAAACACATGTGTGTGAGCACTCACACACACATATATATACATATATGTGCACATAGAAAATGAAATATAATGAGGGAAAAAGCCCCTGTAAGTTTCAACCAACAACAGCAATCCATATATCTTTATTTGCTGCCAACATCCAGGCGCTGAACTCTCAAGGAGCCTGGATCTCTGCCATCATCTGTCCGTGTCTGATCTCTTTGGTAAATACGATGGTTGCCAAGAATGAGGCAAACGAAAAGCGCTCGCAGATTAGAAAGAAACACATGGCAGCCACTGACCTGCTGAAATCATAAAATACATCATGAAGTAAGAAAAGAGGGGAAACAAATCATCCTCTCAGGGACTGCCCATCTGCTCGCATAAAGCCACAATCATTATTGCAAATAAATACATTCAGACTGGAGAAGTCTGGGAATAATTTGGAGGGGGGAGGGGGCACCATTATTTTTTTTCTTTTTTTCTTTTTTTTTTTTTTGTTCTTCTTTTGGAGCCCTCTGGAAATTTTCCTACATAAACAAAGTGAGGTCATTGACCAGAAATAGATACCTATCAGTCGTGCCCTTTTAAATTGTGTAAGGAGCAAGTCTTTATTTTATAGGTATAATTAAGGAAAGAAATGACTTCCAAGACAGGATGGGGCCAAAGCGTTGGAAATAAACCCCCGTGAAAATTGCAGGTCTGTGTTTTTCAGTGAAGGATGGGTGTAGCAGTATTTGCTTCATCTGAAAAGCTCTGCAGTGTGAGTGGTGGCTGTGTTTTTGCTATGAAACGAAGGGATGAATGGGGAATGACTTATATTAGATAATTTTATACACATCTTGCCTCGCCTTTCTTTTTTTCCTTGGTGTTCCATAGGGATTTATCCAGATATTAGATTCAGTACAAAGTCTCAACTTGGGTTTTGTTGTTTTGTTGTTGGTGGATTTTTTTTTTAGATTTACTGGATTAAATTTGACTCTTTGGAGCCTGCTAAGGGGCCTGGTGTAGTACGAGTATCTTCCTAAAGCCCAGGATTAATTAGCTGAGAAAGGGCTTGTTCAAATGCATGGGAGAAGAAGGCTGGAAACGGGAGCTACTTTCAGAAGCTGGTCATCTCCTTTCCTTTCCTCTTGCTCTTTTCCACCAAACTGTACTGAGAACCTCTATTTCAGGGGTTTTCCTGTATTTGATGGTACTCCATTTCTCCCCAAGACAAAGGTGTAGATGTAAGGCATTTTGTAACCTGAGAATATTTTCCTTCATGTACAGAAGGGAATGTTTTGTGCAGCAAGGCTCCAGGATGGAGCTGTGGGTTGTACTGAGCCTGTTGGTGGGTCTGTGAGCTATTCCCATCATAGGAGTCAAACCCTTTGTTCTATGGGAGGGGAAAAATATTTGCTGGTGGGATTTCTTCTGAAGCCCTGTTAGGGGAATGTGTTCTGCACATCCCTATCTTCCTGCAGTGCCTGGGGAAATCAAAGGTTGGTTACTTAGCTGTGCAATTCATCTTTCTGGAACAACACAGGTCAAGCAAAGCAAGGTTTCCAAAACACTATGATGGGGAGGAAAAGGTGATGGTGTGGGTTAATTCCTTCCCATCCAGGTAAGGAGCAGAGCTTCCCCTGGTGGTTGTGGTGGTGGTACGTCTGAGCTCCCTTGGACCCGGATAAGCATCTGTGCACACACACACACGCACACACTCTCTCAAAATCAAGACGTGTTGGATGGGTGGGGTGATGGCAGAAGCACTTGAGTTATGGTTTGGTGGGTGTCTTGATTCTCCAGGTGGTGCTTACAGGCAGGTTGTGCGTCGTATCTCTATTTGTGCTGTTGGAGGAGATCTATTGAAGTTTGGGGCAGCTGCAGCCCTGTGTCCTGCGTGGTGTGCAGCTACCTCCGAGCTGCACATCAAACTAGCCCTATCACACTTGGCAGCGTGCTGGTCTCTGTAGGGGATCATTTACCCAGACCTGTTTAAATTAGGAAAAAAAAAAAAAAAAAGAAAATCCAAACCAGCCTGAACAGGCATTTTCATGATACACATTTACAAATCTTCATGCTGAGCACCAAGCCTGTGCGCTTTTAACCTCTGCTCAATGTGGCCTTTTGTCAACATAACCAAAACTCCTGAGTCTGTTTTACTATTTAGTGATGCTAAAAGCTCAGGTTTTAAGAGGTTACTTTTTCCTGGCTGTTCAGCAGATCCCTCAAAAGCCCCTTGTGCTGCTTGGCTCTGGGGCAAAAAATGAGGCAGGGGACCAGCTGGCTGCCCCGAGCATCCTGCTTAGCTCTTCCTGGGGTTGGGATGTGAAGGAGCAGGAACAGGTTTTAAGCCTTAAGGACCAAAAACCCCCACAAATTTATAGCCTTTCCAGTCCTGTTTTGGGGCATCAAGAGTTAAAAGAACAGCAGTCATACCAAGAGAGCTTTTGCTACAAGATGACTTAGCAGAGTTGGGAAGAAAATGAGGAAAAATTCCCCAGCTCCGAGTACAGCCTGGCTCCGTGACCCTTATTTTCTGGGAAAGCCGGGAGGGTAGTTGAATCTTGTCACAGTGTGCTAATGTATAGGTTCCTCCCCAGTATCTGAAATTGAAGATTTCACGCCTGGTGCCAAGCAACTCTGAAAGAGGGTTTTCCCATCCCTGTCGGCTGTTGTTCTTGTTATGCTGCCATGCCTTTAAAACTGCATGAAGGATCCCAGCTTTCTGCCTTCTCTGAATTCATTTTTAATATTACTTGCTTTTCCACTCTTCTGCTTTATCCCCAGATTCCTCTGGGAGCCTTTTCTGCGGGTAAATCACAACTCCAAGGCATGGTGTCCCACGTTGGAGGAGGTAACCTGCTGCTGTGGGCTACCCGTCTACTCTTATTGCTTGATTATAAAACCAGGAGGTGTTTTAGCATAATCTCCTCAGCATTTATCAGCACGTATTATTTCCCTTGGATTTACTATTATCTTTACACACTTTGCAGTTATTTTCTGATCTTGTAATTCTCTTAGCGTCTCCTAATGTTTAAGCCAACATGATGAATTACACCTTTGCTTAACCCTTTGCCAGCTGTCGGCAAGGAAAGCTGGTGCTTTCATCCTCTGCTGCTGCAGGACTGGAATTTCTGGCTTGAGTTTTAATTATTGGCCCTTTACCAGTATTTATTAGTTTGTGGAATGGCAGAAATTTAATTTTTCTCCTTTACTTATTTTATGCCAAATTTTTTATCCTTCATGACAATAGGAACCTAGATATATAACATGAGCTGCAATATGTCATCTTCAGAAAATAACGATCCAGCCTATTTATCATATTTTTAGTTTCCTCTTTATGGATCCCAGGGGGTGCTCTGTTTTGTTTTCTTTTGCTTTTTTGCCTTCGTTCCAAGAACAGCGCTGAAATGACATAACTTATCTTTCTTATTCCCTCAAGATCCCGTGTTTGCATGCTTGCTGTGCTACAGAAGTTAAAGCCCCTCGTTCCCTTGGGAATGTTGTCTCCCAGTTGCTGGAGCCTGCATGGGGCTGTGTGCCAAACCGTGCTGTATAACACGCTCCAGCTCTTGTAAAGCCAAGGATGGGGTGTTAGAAGGGCAGGACTTTGCTCCAGCCCCCCTTAGCCTTACTCCTGAGGATGGCTACAAAGGTGATCCGAAGGCTGGAGCACCTCTGCTGTGAGGATAGGCTGAGTGAGTTGGGAGTGTTCAGCCTGGAGAAGAGAAGGCTGCACACTAGAATATTTAAAAAAAATAGCTAAACCCCAAGTATTGCTAAAGCAGGGTCTTGATTTGCAGGCTATGAAGAAGTAATTGTACCTGTGAATAGTTGGGTGGGGAAAAAAAAAGGGGGAGCTGCTGGTAATGATTAGCTCTCAAGAATGAGAAAGGTGGAAGTATGGATGGGTACATTTGCTGTAGAGAATGTCTGATGATTTGGTGGCCAGCCCTTACTGCTGAGTACCCATGCTGTGACGAGGCTGCGAGAGTTGGGGTTCAGTTGGGAGAAGGATCTTGAGGAGACCTTAGAGCCCCTTCCATTCACTAAAGGGCTCCTAAAGGGACTCTTGATCAGGGACTGGAGTGATAGGATGAGGGATAGCAGTTTTAAACTGAAAGAGGGGGGATTTAGGTTAATTATTGGGAAGAAATTCTTCACTCTGAGGGTGGTGAGTCACTGTTCCAGGTTGCCCAGAGAAGCTGTGGCTGCTCCAACCCTGGAGGAGTTCAAGGCCAGGCTGGATGGGGCTTTGAGCAACCTGGTCTGGTGGGAGGTGTCCCTGACCTGGGCAGGGGGTTGGAACTGGATGATCTTTAAGGTCCTTTCCAAATCTAACCATTCTGCATTTCCCCAAGCAGCTTGTACCTCTGGGCTCTGCCTCCCACCTCACCCTCCCTCGTTCATGTAAAATCCTGCTGAGTTGAGGACCTCATCAAGATGAAAAATAATCCAATCCTGAGCAAGGGTTTAATTCTAGGAAGTCCTGTAGCTGGTTTCCTTCTCCCATCTCCCAGAGCAGCAGTGTGGAGGAGTGTGTGTCTGTGTGTAGGGGCTGCGGCTGCTGGCGGTTCCTCCAGACACCCCTGGGGGCTCAGCTGTAGGTAGAGCTGCAGAAGGGTTTGCTCTGGGGTCACAGCCTGCTCCCTGTTCACTCACCCGTATTTCATGCCTTATCACCCCATCCATTAATGTCACAGCAAGATTTTGCTGGTTGCTCTGTTAATGACATCACCAAAATGACCTGAATTTTAAAAAAAGACGGGGGAAAATTATTTCTTTTTTTTTTTTAGTGCATAGGAACATCCTAAATGGGCTTTGCCCCAGGAGAAGACGTTGGTGTGACTGCACCTCTGTGCTGCTTCTGAAAATCTAGAGGGGGCTTCAGCGAGGGGACTTGGTTCTTCAGCTGCTTGCACACGTGGGGGTGTCTGTGCACCAGGGGAGCTTCTGTTCCTTCCAAAGTGGGGAAATCATTTAAAGCTGCTAACCTGAATTTTCATGTGATGTTAGGTAGTTACTAACCACACCATGGGCAGCATGCTAAGGTGAGGTTGTGGAGTTCTAGCCCAAGGCAGGAAAGGGATGCCACTGCCAAGTTCCCCTCTGAGCAAGGTATGAGTTGGTGTGGACTGAGATGTACTGAGGCTGCTGCAGGGATTGCTTGAAAACCCAACCAGATCCTGTGTCTGTGCTCTCCCCCACCTCTTGCAACCCTCTCGGATGCTTGAAGGGAAAGCTGATCCCATGCCAGATCACATGCCGATGAACCATGTTGGGCTGTTATGAAAATCATTGCATTATAAAGCATAACATTGGCACAGGTTTCCTTCTTTAACAGCGCATCCTGGGGAAACGATATGTCTCACTTCAGCTGAAAGCTCCAAGCCCCTGGCTATTTAAGCATGTTCCCTTTCCCATATGGTTGTGATGGGAGATGGAGGCAGGCCATAAACGTGGGTCTGCGTTGTCCTCCTGTCCTGATGCTGGGCATGAGTTGGACCCCTTGGAGACATTCAAAACCCACCTGGACACGTTCCTGTGCAACCTGCTCTGGGTGGAGATACTTTGGCAGGGGAGTTGGGCTAGATGATCTCCAGAGGACCCTTCCAGACCCATATCATTCTGTAATCCTTTCTTTCAAGGGTGTGACCTTGCTTTGCAGAAGGTTTTAGGGTTTCTGGGCTGATGCACATACACAAAACCACTGTGCTTTCTGAGTAAACGGAATGATTTCTGCTTTAAAAAGCTTAAATAAATCTATCAGCTGATAGATGCCAAGATATACATCTGGGTCCGTGGACCACATGATCTTTCAGCCATAGAAGTGAAGGCATAGTGTGCTCTTCAGAAACATCTGAAGGCATAATAATGAAAGCAGTATGTCAAAGTCAGTTTGGGGAGTTTTCTGCTGATATCAAAGAGAAGCAATGGCCATCTCTGCCAACAAGTGGGGACAAATTCAAGGTACTGTGGGGTGGGGGCCTTGAGCAGCAGAGCAGAAGACTAGGAGGACTTCTATTAAAAGAAACGAAAGCCCTGAGCTCTGTTGTGCCCAAGCCAGAAGAGAACGTTCTGTGCACTCTAATAGATCTTAATAACTTCTTTAAGTGTAGAGGCACTTGATAGACAAAGCACCTTTCATTCTTCAGTAGAATCTCAAGATTTGAGGGCAAATCAAGGATTAGCAGTCCTGTCAAAGGTTTAGGAAAGTGTTTTGTGTCTCTGGGATTAAATTACGTTTTTAGCAGGCTGTACAGTGGGCTCTACTCCTGTCCCCCTGGTGTGTGACAGCCTTGACTGGTGCAGTGCTTAGTCCTGCCAGGAGTGTCAGTCCTTGGTCGGACACTGAGCTCATGAGATCCTGCTCCCATGCTATTTGGTGGTGAGCTAGAGAAATCCTTTGGAGCTGGGACAGAAAACTTTTAACGATCCTGTGACTCTGTCCCAGCCCAAATACAACCTTTAGCCACTGCACCCCACATGTGGGGCAGTGCCTTGCCCGGGGAGTTATTTAAAATGAAGGACTTTTACACCAAAGAGCACCAGGAATTCAGGAAATACCAGCTGTGTGCTTGCACTCCAGCAAATCCTCAGGAACCCCTTAAGAAAAAGGTAGTTGATCTGTGTCAAATAATTAATTTATAGAAACCAAGCAGTCTGTGACCTTGCTAATGCATTTGTTTTTAATTACTTCCTCCAAACTCCCTTGGCTGAGTTTGGCAGAGGATGTCCCGTTTGCTCTGATGAGAGATACCAGCTCACCCTAGGAAAAACTCCTAGGAGAAGCTCATCACTCTAAAAAGCAAATTGGGTTCGTGATGGCCAGTTCTGTGGCCATAGAGTGTGCCGCTGGCACGGTGAGGCCCTGATGGGACAACACTATAATAAAAGCAATAACAACACCACAAGAAGACAGAGCAGCTCCCTTGGCTGTGTATGAAATACCCTGTCTGTGGACAGGGCATAGCTGTAATCATGATGATCGTTTTCTTTATTTTAAGCTGTATGGTTTAAGGTTGTCTTTATAATGGAACTTTGCTATAGTTAAAAGCAGGCCAGAGGCGCATATGAGGATTGGTTGGTGGAGCTGTTCCTGCCTTGAGGCAGGGTGATAGATTAGCTGACCTAACTGTGTATGTATAGATATATTTTTAAAAAACCCCACGCATAGACACACACACACATATATATATAAAAATTAAAAAGTGCTCTGTTTGCTGCTACCTGACCGCTTTCTGTGCACTTTGACCAAGAGCCATGCTATTTCTAGCAAACTGAGGCAGGAGACCAACAGAGCAAACTGCAATTTGCGTTAACAAACATTTACAGAAGCAGGAACCAGGCTGAGCCTCTCCACACGAGAGAGAATATAACCCCAGAGTCCCACAGGGAGGGGAAGGGACCTGCCTTACAGCAGTAGTGAGCCCCCACAGTGGGGAAGGGACCACAGGGCAGAGGTTGGCCCTGGCCCTTTGGACTGTGTGGCTTTTGCAGTGGTATAAAAGACCATTTTGGGAAAAAAAAATCACAGCTCATTCACATCAGAGCTCTGGACAGGTGTTAAAATCCTTAACATAGACCATCTTGTGCACCTGCGTAGCCACTCTGCATTTGCCTGCATGGACCACCTGTCTCTTTAGATCTACCTTCATTCTTTGCTTACATTTTCCTAAATGCCTTGGGCAAACAAATGTAATTCTCCTAATGAAAAATGCATATATTTTTGTTAAATGGATCTTGCTGTCACTGCGTTGCTGCTTTCCCCTCTATCAGGGCTTGCTAACAGGCTGGGCTCCACACATGTGCCGAATCCATCATCTGTCATGAGTGTGCACCCAGGCATGTAAGGATCCGAGCACTAACTCTATTTCCTAGCAACCGGAGGAAACCATCACACACCACTATTTTTCCTCTGTCAGCAGGATTGCTCCAATTTANCATATATATATATAAATTAAAAAGTGCTCTGTTTGCTGCTACCTGACCGCTTTCTGTGCACTTTGACCAAGAGCCATGCTATTTCTAGCAAACTGAGGCAGGAGACCAACAGAGCAAACTGCAATTTGCGTTAACAAACATTTACAGAAGCAGGAACCAGGCTGAGCCTCTCCACACGAGAGAGAATATAACCCCAGAGTCCCACAGGGAGGGGAAGGGACCTGCCTTACAGCAGTAGTGAGCCCCCACAGTGGGGAAGGGACCACAGGGCAGAGGTTGGCCCTGGCCCTTTGGACTGTGTGGCTTTTGCAGTGGTATAAAAGACCATTTTGGGAAAAAAAAATCACAGCTCATTCACATCAGAGCTCTGGACAGGTGTTAAAATCCTTAACATAGACCATCTTGTGCACCTGCGTAGCCACTCTGCATTTGCCTGCATGGACCACCTGTCTCTTTAGATCTACCTTCATTCTTTGCTTACATTTTCCTAAATGCCTTGGGCAAACAAATGTAATTCTCCTAATGAAAAATGCATATATTTTTGTTAAATGGATCTTGCTGTCACTGCGTTGCTGCTTTCCCCTCTATCAGGGCTTGCTAACAGGCTGGGCTCCACACATGTGCCGAATCCATCATCTGTCATGAGTGTGCACCCAGGCATGTAAGGATCCGAGCACTAACTCTATTTCCTAGCAACCGGAGGAAACCATCACACACCACTATTTTTCCTCTGTCAGCAGGATTGCTCCAATTTACGTAACCTACAAAATGTGTGTTATCACCACAATAAACCATATATTCTGCGGCGTTATTTACAGCCAGATAATCACAGAGATGCAGCCCTAGTGCCTTGATACATCCTTGTGTGGGACCTCACTTGGTTGGAAACCTCATAGGAATGCCCTTAAGTGCTTCTCTGACAATGGCACTAACTGCTTAATTATTGAGGAACATAGCAAATGGTGTGTTGCACGCCAGAATATTAAAAAAANGTGATAAGATGAGGGGTAGCAGTTTTAAACTGAAAGATGGGGGATTTAGGTTAATTATTGGGAAGAAATTCTTCACTCTGAGGGTGGTGAGTCACTGTTCCAGGTTGTCCAGAGAAGTTGTGGCTCCCCAATCCCTGGAGGGGTTCAGGGCCAGGCTGGATGGGGCTTTGAGCAACCTGGTCTGGTGGGAGGTGTCCCTGGTCTGGGCAGGGGGTTGGAACTGGATGATCTTTAAGGTCCCTTCCAAATCTAACCATTCTATTATTCTACTGCAGAGGCATTGTTCTGGGGCAGGGCTCTGCCTCACTGGAGCAGAGCAATTCACATCTCCACATGGGTTTCTTGAAGCCTCTGTGAGATATTGCTGTTTGGTTCCTGCAGAAAATAGTCACCTGGGGGGCTGTCTGTCCCTCACCATGTCCTCTGTCCCTCACCATGTCCTCAGTCCCAGTAGCCTATTCTTCTGGGTGGCCTCTCTGCATTGCTGGAGTGGGTGGAGGTCTGGATAGGACTGAGGTACCACCTGCCAGCGCAGGATGCTGATCCAATTAACTTTTCTGGAAGAAAAAGGGCTTCTGGCTCTTTGGCGCATTTGCAAATCACAAGAAGCAAATGATTCAATCAACAGATGAATATCAAGCAACCTTAGTGAGCGGTTTCTGCATCATGAGCCCGTTTAACAGCAGATTGAGCTGCAGATTAGTGAGACATTAGAGCACAGTGTGATGCATCACAGAGTAAATGGGAAGGCTGAAATCAGCACAAGTTTCCTGGAGAGCTGCTTTATTTTCCTGTAATGCCAATCCCATTATAGTCCAAAGGTTCTTAAATAACTCTTCTTGCAATAGATAATAGTACAGACTATGAAAGAAAATTAAGGAATACAAAAGGAGGCAAAACTGTGATGAAGGAAGCACCATTTGCAGAGGGTTCAGTAGGGTGTGCTGCAGCAGCGTGCTCAAAAATTCATATGGACTCATTATGTGAATGCTGCAATGGTTTAATCCAGGGCTGTGGTGTCCCACGGGACCACCTCTCAGATTAAACGCCCTACCCTTCCTGCCTGGTGTGAGGAAATGCACCTTGTGCAGCTGAATCCAGCTCCTGCCTCCACAGTAACTGTGATAATGATGATGTAGTGGGAGCATCATGTCAATTTTAGGTCTGAGAACAACAGAGGAGCTGGCAGTGCCAGCCTGACCCTCTGCGACACATGTGCCAGCTGCCACCAGCGCGGGCACCTCTGAGTTTTGACAGTGATGCAGAAGCTGCTTGAGCCATGAGTGTGATGGATGCATCACCTTCGAGATGCATAAAGGCATCCAGTACATCAGTTAAACAGGAGCGTGGTGGGCTGTGGAGTTTTTGTTTGCTCATTTGCTAGCTATTCAACTCCAAATTGTGGAGCCTATTTACACATGTAGCTTATTATTTGAAAGTAGGCAGCATGATGCATAATGCAGCCTCCCAGTTAGAGCAGAGCGTCATGATAATGATAAACAAGCCTGGGAATGTAAGGTAATGCTTATTTTTCTTGGCTGAAACTGCTCCCTATTGAGATAGCGGCTTTGCCAGCTGAAAGAGAAGCAAAGTGCAGGAACAAACAGAAAAGGTGTTGACACACATCCCTGGCACTCTGCTGGGGTTTGAGAGGACCAGTTACCCGGCTGCTGCTGCTGGTTTACACCATGCTGGCTGTGACCTCTCCATAAACAAGCTGTGCACCAAAGCCTGCACCAAATTCAAACAGCTAGTGCTGGAAATTGAAGCTCTGGCAGTTCTCTGAAGCCTGACGTTTGCTTTTTGGTGGTAGTGAGGAGTCCTTTTCTCTCCCTTTGTGGCTGTTCTGAAGGTGGTCCCTTCCCCAGTGACAGTCCACATGTGCCAGGGGCTGCTGCGTGGTGACCTGGGTTGGGAAGAGAGCAACTTAAAAATAATCACCTGAGAACAAAATAAAAATCCACCCACAGGATTATTTTTAGTTCTCAGTAGTTCCCGGTGTGATTCACCATGTGGCCTGTGTACAGCTGAATCAGCTGGGGTGAGGATGTGACATGGGGAGAGGATTGGATGATGGGGATGGTGTGGGGACTGATGAAATATCCACAGGCCCCTTCAAGAAGTCCCAGTCCAATGAACCCTTTTAGCTGGAGCTGTGATAGACCAGGGCCTTGGCAACAAGTCAGGTGTAAGAAATTCCCATTTTTTTTCTATTCTTCCTGCCTGTTAGCCCTAGGCACTTGCACTGATACCAGGGCTGGGAGCGAGGAGGGATGAGTGGCCACAGCAGCCCTGAGCTGAGCCCCGTGCCATGCCATAGGATCCTAGTGCATCTCTCGGTGCTTTTGCTGGAGGTCTGGCATACCGAGCCAGTGTGGATTAATGACCTCAAGTAGTAGATGTCTGCTAACCGAGGTCACCAGGAGATGGAGAAGGTTGGGAGCAGTTTGGCTGTGAAGCCTGGGCAGGATGTGGCAGCTCAGTGCTGGCACCCCCCCAGCAGCCAGAGCATCACCTGGGGTGCTTAACATCAAACCTGTGCTGATGTGAATGGGAGAATGGCCACCTGTCCAGCCAAATTGCAGTTGTGTCTCGCCATACTTTGAGCCTGAACATGGCTGAGCAGTAGCTGAGCCTTGTTGGTCTGGGACTGTGGCATTAGGGGTTTGCTCAGCTAGTGATGGGGGGAAGTAAATGGCTCCTGTCATCATCAGGGAGCTGGGACTGACCTCCTCTTCTCACCAGTTTCTGCAAGTTGGATGTCAAACCAATGTAAAGCTGGCAGTTTTCTGGGGTAAACTGCTCCTTTCTACTTTTATTGCCTCCTCAAAGGTATCTGCCCATCCCCTGCTGTCAGCTCTTACCCTTTCCCATGCGTGTCTTTCTTCATCTAAGATCACAGCCTTCGGTTCTGGCCAGCCTGACCGCTGCCTGCCAGCTCCCCAGACCTGTTTGCAGCCCAGACTTCCCCCAACAGCACAAGCCCAGTCCTGTCTGCTTGCCCAAGTATTTGCATTAATTTCTCTCCAGCAAATTTTGGTCCCTACAGGAATCTCCTGTGCTTGCTGTTGGAGCTAGAATTGGTCAAAGCTCCAGCCAGGGACGTATCACCCTTGCAGCTTTAGCAAAGCCCCTCCATCACACTGCCAGCATTAGGATCCTGTGTATATTCATGATCAGGATCTGGCCTTGAAATTGCAGATAGTGTTCAGTTTTGTAACACTGATTCCCATTGGATTCTAAGAATCCTTTATTTTTAAGGATCACCCTTCCCAGCACATCTTTCAATCGTTCTTTCATCTCTTCACAAGCATCTTCCCCTCATTAGAATAAGGCAGAAAGCATGTTTTAAATGGGTCCAGACGGCTGCAGCCATGTCCAGAATGAGCAGCAGAGCAACCTGGTGAGAATTAACCCAGTGTCCAAGCAGGTCCTGGCGCTGGAGGGAGGAGCGTCGTTATTTGAGCAGATACAAATTGGGCAGCTTCATGGGTCAGGCAGGAACCAGATAGAAATCATCAGCAGGAGACCCCTGGTTTGGCTCCGGAGGTTTGGCTGGGTAGAATGGCCCTGTGGTGGGAAGAGAAGGAGGGGAAAGAGCAGCTCTTGAGTCCCACCAGCCAAAACCTGTTTCCTCATGGATTGTGTGGATGCTTTTGATCATAGTGTGTGTGATGGTGATGGGAGAGTAAAGAGACTTTGGGCAGGGTGCTCAGATGCTGGTGTCAGAGAGGATGGCTGTGCCCAAAAGTGCATCTTTGTTCTCATGCAAACCTCTTTCTTTGGACTAAGAATACATTCATTGTCAGCTCTTCACTAACCTCTTTCCTTTAAACACACTCCAGGACGCTACATGGAGTTTTTGCATCTCCTCTCACCCTGTCAGCCCCCTTCCCCCCCTAAATTAAGAGAGTGCTTTGGCAAAACTCATTTTGTAAGTGCACTGGGGTGATGTAGTGGTTTTTGGAGGCTTTTTTTGCTTCTCCTTGCAAAGCACAGGTGCCGAGGCTGGCCCGGCTGCCTGACGAAAGCCAAGGGACTCCTCCGTGCCCTCAGCATTTTCATGCTGAGTGATCCCAGTGTGTAACAGCATCTCCAGGGCTCAGGGTTTGTTGAAACAGTTGCAGCAAATTAAGCTTTCTCCGGGGCCATAAGAGCATGTGTGTGCTTGGAGCGAGTGTGGGATCTGCCACCCTCCCGGGCTGCTTTCCAGCCCCTTGGAGCTCGTGGCTGTTGGACCCGTTCCCTGAAGGATTCATTTACCTCTGCTTTTACAGCTCAGCCGCTCGCTTGCCCCTGAGCATTTGTGGAGGAGGCTGGGGTGTTTTCAGTGGGCAGGGGGAGGTGGAGACGGTGTCCCCCTCCCACCTGTTTTTGTTTGCACCTCTTTTATTTCGCCTGAACGCCCTTTTCTGCTGTCTCGCCACGTGAGCCGGGCAGACCCAGCCCTTGGTGAGTGATTTATGTGCAGTGATTCTGGGGACAATTGTATTTTAAAATGCAGCTGAGCAGGCTGGCTTTTGCAGAGAGCCAATAACCCAGAGCAGCTCCAGAGTGTGCTGCAGCTCCACCTGTGACACTATTTCCAGGACAAAGTTTAGCAAAAATCAAGCAGCCTGTTCCTCATAAAAGATACATCTTTGCGGCTTTAATCACATCCTCTTCCTTTCCATGATATAACCCGCATTCTCTCAAAGACTTTTGCAAACTCTTCCAAGGAAGAAAGGATCAGCAAGGCAAAGTTTGCTGCAAGCACCACATATATTTTGAAGTGTTTCCATCTTGCACCGATACCCATCTGTGTATTTCTGTGTAAGCATCTTCAATTCTAGGATCTGATGTGCTAAAATATGTCCTAGACAGTTTTGATGAGACACGACACTCCAAGATATGCATGTTAATGGTAGGCTGACTGCCCAAATTGATGCAATGTGCCCCAAAGTAAATGATGAACTGGGTGTGTTACCTGATGTAGACAGGAATTACCCCCAAGGACTGCCGGTATTGGGGCAGCTGAGCTGCCCTTCCCACCTGAGCACAGCACACCTAATGCAAAGAATACTCTTTATTGCATTTTCCCTCCATGGGGGTGGATGTGTCTTTAGGACCAAAAGCAGAGCACTGTCCCTGCACTTAGCAATTTGGTTTATATTGGTGTGCTCTGGACCCTCAAAGGACAGGGGTAATCTGGAGCCTGCTCTGGGGTGTAATCTGGGATTTCACAGAACAAATGTGCTCCAGGCTTCAAACGGCAAAGCACATCTACATACCTTCACATTTGCATGCAAGACATGAGCTAAAATCCTCTGGTGGTTCTCGAGCTCATCCTGCACTTCTCCAGCAGAGACATGATGATTCCCAGCAGTTCTTTCTAAACCCAACTTGTTAGTCTTGCCCCAGCATCTCTCCGGCTTTGTCATGGAATCACAGAATTGTCAGAGTTGGAAGGGACCTCTAGAGATCATCTGGCCCAAGTCCCCTGCTAGAGCAGGATTGCCCAGAGCACATCACTTAGGATGGCATCCAGGCGGGTCTTAAATGTCTCCAGAGAAGAGGACTCTACAACCTTCCTGGGCAGCCTCTGCCAGGGCTCTGTCCCCCTCACTGTAAAGAAGCTTTTCCTTATATTTAAATGGAAATTCCTGTGTTCCACTCTGTGCCTGTTGCCCCTCGTCCTGTCACTGGAACCACTGAGGAGGGTCCAGCTCCATTCTCCTTCAACCCACCCTGCAGATCCTTGTGAGCATGAAGAAGGTCTCCCCTCAGCCTTCTCATCTCCAGGCTAAAGAGTCCCAGCTCTCTCAGACTTTCCTTATCAGGGAGATGCTCCAGTCCTTCCATCAGCTTTGCTGCCCTGTGCTGGACTCTCTCCAGTAGTTCCCTGTCTCTCTTGAACTGGGGGGCCCAGAACTGGAGGCAGTATTCCAGCTGCGGCCTCACCAGTGCAGAGTAGTCACTGTGGTTGCTGTTATTAATAAGTGGCCTGGGAAACACTAGGAGGCAAATCAATATTTTGGTGGAACCGGGCTGAGAAACCCTTCTTCATTTCCATGGTAACTACTCCCACTCATTCGGGAGGCTCATTTCCCCGACAGTGGTTCTGTTGACCTCCCTGTGCTGAGAGGGATAAGGGCAGGTGGAGATAACGCCGTGGCAGGAACGGTGTTGTCTCCTGGGATGTCCTTTGCTGTATTTGGAGGTAATAGCCCCATCTGCGCCTCTGTGCAGCATCCCTGGAGGTGGAGCCATGCCAGGAGGTGGCACTGGTGCCTCCGGCTGCTCTGCATAAGACCTGGCAGCTGGGAAATCTCTGCCGCTGGAGGTTTTTGCTAACAATTTAAGCAGAAATGATGCAGCACAGGCAGTCGTGCCCTCAGGGGCAAGGTGTTGGGCTACCAGCACATGCAGATCTCCAGCCCCCACCTCCTTATGGGTTTGGGGAGAGGCTTGGTCAGTCCCATCCTCTCCTGCTAAAGCCTCTTACCCAGGAGCCTCTAGCTGATGGTGGGTGGGTACCCTCAGGAAGGATACAGATAATCACATTTTATGCCCTTGCTTCTGAAGGCTCACCAAAGCAGATTAGTTTACATGGGCTTCATACCCAATTTGCTGGCAAATGAAGTGCAGCCACCTCTTGGGTGGACCTGAACACCTCTGAAGAGGGAGTGAAAAATAATAAAGCTGGCAGGTGAGAGTGTATAAAGAAGATAGTGTTGAGTAAGGGTGTGAGGAATAAACTCATCAGGTGTTTCTGTCCACACAGCCATGCAATGTCACCTTTGCAGCAACTGGAAATTTCTTGCTATTTGCCAGCTAGTGGAGCGGTACTCTGTCCTGGGATGCTTTGCTTGAGATCTCCAGCTCTTTCAGGGGAAGCTTTAAGTAAATAGTTTTACATAAATAAGATTTAAATCAGCAGGGTTGAGGCAGGATCGTTATCTTCCCTTCTGCGCGGCAAGTCGCAGTCTCTGCTCATGCCCTGAGGCACCAGCCTGCTGGGAACATTGGGCTTGTCTCCTGTGCTCCACCAGGCCACCACGGGCAAGGGACACTCACCAAAAGACACAGGATGGGTTTTGATGTTTCATTTGATCTGCACTTGAGGTTTTCTGTTTTCACAGGGAAAATCTGTCTATTCAGATTTCTGGTCAGTGGCTAAACTGTGCTTGTCAAACTTTGTTAGGAATAAGCCTGTTCCCGTGAGCTGGGTTTGCTGTAGCTGTGTGTGGGTCACCCAAAAGGGAGCCTGCAGCTCTCTCTGAGCCTTGTCACTTGTACTTTAATTTCCAGGTCATACCCAACAAAATTGCTCCTCATTCATAAAAGGTAGAGGAGGGGATCCTACGGGCGGTAAGCCTGCCTGTATGACAGTGTTATTTTGTTATGCTCCTATTAGTCTCAGCCAAGGTCAGGTCTGCAGCCAGTTTATGGCTCAGCAGAAGCTGCAGAAGACTTTTCAGCTGTGACAACGAGGACACCGTGTGAGTACCTGGGCAGCAATATATGTGGTAGTTAACTTGGCAGTGCCATGAGAACCTCATCCTCGAGGTTGGTAGCAATAGGCTCAGTGGAAAGATGTAATTAGAAAACGTAAGATTCCTTTAAAAAATTACTGTTAACTTTCTCCAGGTGTGCTCATGAGCAGGTTCTCTGCAGCGCAATCAGCAACAAGGAGCAGCAAAGTGCTGATAAATTGAGCTCTGCTCTAGCACTCTTTGGTTTTGGACTTGTTTGTCAGTGCTGACCCCTCTCCCTGCAGCAATCCCAGCCTTTCAGTCACTGTATGGACACAATTCTGTGATCTCGGGCCATACTGCCCAGGTACAGCTGGGGCTTGGACAAAAATAATGCAGTAGTGGAAGGAAATCTGTGTCTAGAGCTTATGAGATATTTTTCCCTGTGTCAGGGAAGGAGGAGAAAGAGTTTCCAATTATGTGTGATTTTACCTGGCTCTTTTTTCCCCCTGGTTCCTAAAACTGCCTGCTAGGAATCCAGGGCAGAGCTGCATTGGTTAATGACAGCTATAGGACATTAAGGGATCAATGGAAGAAAAAAAGCTAAAGATACTTACGAATAAAGTTTCCTGTTAAGTAAGTTACTTGTAGCTGATAGAGCTGGTGAGATCCCGGGAGACAAGTATCTGAATGTTTTGTGAAATCTTACAACGTGGGCACTGGTGTTTTCAGATGCAATCCACCCAGATCCTTCCCACCCCTTTCACCTCCTGCCAGCGGGAATCCTTCACACCTCCTTTTGCAGAAGAGAGTTTTCCTTCAGCCATTTCCATGTGGCAGTCAGTATCTTAAACTGTCCAGGAAAGGTGGTTTTAAAGTAAACTGGAGCCCTCTTTTCCTGCTCCCCATAGCACTGTCAAGATTCCTACAACAGCTGTAGCAACATGATGACTATTTTTGCTGAGACTACTTTTGTCTGTTTAGGCCAGGATAACACGCTTTTGTCAGCCCGGTATCATCTTTCCAGGTTTGCTCCATTAATTGCTATAATTAATGCTTATTTTATTCAAAGTGTCAAACTGCTTCACTGTGAAGCAAAGGAGAAGCACTTGTCTCTAGAAAACGTGACAGTATATTTAATTGGTATTGAGTTGCAGCCGCCACTAATGGATTTTAAAAATACAATAATCAAAAGGAAATCAGCGTAACATGACATGGAGATAAAACGTTCTGGCATATTATTAGCTGGTGACCTGCCCTGACGTATCACACTGCTGCAACTGCTTGTGTCGTGCAATAACGTGGAAACAAAACTAATGATTCTCAAGCAAAATTGACCACAAAGCAGTAATAATACTAATTTTGAAAAGAAAGTCTATAGCGCTTCTGATTTCAGTTGTCGAAAGGCATTTTTAGTTCTTGTCTCGACAGCCGCAGCTCGGGTCAGTCCAGCAAAAGTTGTTCCTTGGATGTTCCTTCTCCTCTCATGCTTCACATTAGATCCTCTCCCTGTCACGCCTGGCATCACATCTGTGGGATGCCTTGGGGAATCTCTGTTATCCATGGCCAAGCCTGGCAGGGTGAGCTGCTGCGTAGCCGAGGGGACCGTCCCCTCCTTCAAAGATGTGGGAAGGTGTGGCCACTCTCAGAACCACCAACCTCCAGCACGTTGGGCGCAACCTCATGCAAAGCTTAGAGGTTGGCAAGGAAGCCAATTTTTCATCCCTGTTTTCTGCCATTGGTTAACTTGGCAAATGCCAGGCTGGGTTTGTTCTAGTGGTACAAGTAGAAATGAGTAAGAAAATCCACTTGCTATTCACGTGCCAGCTAGTCCTGGAATTCTCTCTTCCAAGCCTGGAATTATTATCCCAAATTTAATGTTTCTAATTTCTTATTTTGCTAACATGAAAGAAAAAAAGAAAAGAAAAAGAATATTTGTGTGCTGATTGTAATCCTTTCTTTCACCTTACCCCACTGGCACAAACTCCCTGTGCATGGGGTGCAAAGGCCAAAATGTCCTTGGTGTGACTGGCATTATCAGGGTCCCTGAGGGTCCCTACTGAGCCAGGTGTTATTCCTGGTGGGAAGGAACCAGCAGCACATCCCGGACCATATGGATCTTGTCACCTGTGTGATTTCTCTGCCATAGGAGAAGTGGTGGCTGTGCTGATTAAGGTCCCTTTTTGTTCCTGTGGCTGCAGTTAATGCATGAGGGTTTCCATTGCTTTTGCTTGGCTGGCTCCATCAGAGGGGCAAGACACTCCTGGAAAAGTCTTGGAAATCAGATGCTATGGAGCAAACCCCTTTTTACCATCCACGTGAGTCTGTACAGGCAGCTGATCCAGCCAAATGCTTGTAGGTAGGGCATTGGAGGGTGCTGACCTCCAAAAACAGCCAAGGTGGGTGCAGGGGAGCACCCAGCTCACGGTGCAAAGCCAGGGTGCCCCGAGAACCCCATTGTGTGAAAACTAGCTCCACATTCCTCCAGCAAGCTAATTTCTTCTCGTTGCTTAGCCTCCTTCAGGCTTTTATTACAATCCTCTTTGGTGGGTTCACCATCACCCAACCAGGATTTATGAACCCTCCCAGTTCTCCTCCAAAGCCATAAACCTACTGTATCTTCTGATGGGGGAGAAACCTGGTAAACAAATCACCTGGTCATACACAAGCCCTGTCCTTTCAACAGGCACTGTCATTTTTCTCCCATATCTTTTGCCACGACTTGGCTCCTACTTGAATACGATGGACTTAAACATGTGCTAAGTACTTTGCTGAACTGGGTTTTCTCCTGATTTATGCTGGGGGTAGATTAAAATAGAATCAGCCCCTTAAGTGGCCTGTGCTGTGTGTTGTCAGCGTGCCGAGACACCGCGTCTGCACTTGTGTTTTAATTAAAGGTTCCACCTATTTACATGGAGTCAATCAATCTCGGCACAAAACCGTCTTTGCAGTTGGTTAGCACCGTACTGCAGACAAATGGCATTAAACACAAATGGCTTTTTGGAGAAGTAATTCATCTGGGTGGAAATGAAAAATACAATTATTTTAACGGATGCCATTATGTAATCAATCATGCCCGACTTGGCACCGGGCACCCTCCGTGCTCCCCCTGTGTGTGGGGATGTGCAGGCATTTTCGGCTGCGAGTTGTGATGGTGGTGTTTGCGGTGATGTAGTGAGTACCTGAAGGGTCCCAAATGCCTCCCCAAAACCACCACCTGGCCTAGACAGACTTCCTGAGCCAGGGCTGGTGTTTGGAGCTGGGCTCGAGCCCCTGAAATGGCATTAATTAGATCACATGTAGAGCAGAAATGAGTAGAACATGGCTTCACTGATAGATTTTTAGTGGGCTCAAGGCTAATGGGTGTTTTAATGGGAAAATGCAGCATTCCAGCATGTTGTAACAGCAATAAGAGAATCTATGGGCCATCATTAATATACTCCTGGTGATTAAAATCACTCTTCCCTCAGACCCGCGTCTCTCAACATACTCGAGGCATTTATTAGCAGTCCATTATATGCCCACTTCTACCTTACTGCTTAATTTGAACACTAATTAACATCATCATGCCTTCTAAAACACAAATGGCACTTGGAAGTATTTCATTAACTCCAGGCTCTGTCTGCAGGCAGCGAGAGCTGAGCTTCACCCAAAAAGCCACCTCGGTAGGCTCCCGTGTCCCATCTCCCAGGTCTCATGGTTATGGGGGAAGCTGGTGGGAAGCAGAACGATGACTTCATTTCCCGAAATGCTGGGGCAGTAGCCAGCAGGGCTGCTTAGATGTCTAAACACTTGCTTAATTATCTCAGTGAACTGGGGCCCAGGGCTTGGGTTTGCTGCTGCTGCGAACTCTGCTTGCTCTCACCAGCTCGCCCAAAGCAGGGGGAAGGCAGAGCTAACCCAAAATGGAAAGGCTTACTGGTTCCAGCTCTCCCCTGTGCATTGTGCTGCCTTCTCAGGAAGGATAGAGTTCAACCAGCCTGTGAAAGTCAGTGAGGTTTGTAGTTTTTTTTTTCTCCGAAATGTCTTAAAATATATCTCCTCTGCTGCAGTTCAAGCCCTAACTCCTTCCCAGCAGCAGGGAAAATGAACACCATCCCTTTCTGAAGCAGCCTTTTATGGATTTGGGGGACTTTTCCTATCTCTTCCCCAAGGCTTTTCCTCTCTCTAAACTGAATAATTCTCATTCCCTCTGCACATCCCCATGGGACAAGCACTGTGCTCCATCTCCTTGCCCCCTTCTGTCCCAGCTCCTTCCCACACTGGGCACTGTAAAGTAGGTACTGGTGTCACCCCAGGGAGCAGCTCCTATTGGGATATTGTTGAGTTTTGGTTTGGGTTGGGTTGGGCTTGGGGTTTTTTGCAAAAACAGGCCATTCCTGCTATATGTTATAATTCCCAGGTCTTCCTCTGCAGGGCTGCTGCCTGAGCACTCATTTTGCATCTTGTATTTTTGCAGCTAATTATTCTTAGTCAAGCGCAATATCTTCTCTTGCTGCTGGACTGATGCCTGCTTTTTGTTTTTGCTTTTTTTTTTTTTTCCTTACTCTGCTTCTCCACTTCTCCTACTGAACTCTTCTTAATGATCATTTGAACCTCTCCATAGTCTAATAACTTCTATTATTAGTCTTTTGAAACAGCAATATAGAAGACACCCATTTTGATAGTCCCTGGTAGTTTGGATGTTGAATACGAGCAAGAGCATTAGAGAGAAAACTTTGCTCCCTCATGCTTCTACCCTGTGCATGAGTTAGTTTTCCTTCTCAGAAATGCATTTGTTGTCACCTCCTTGGCATCACTCTAACTGCCCCGGGGGGGACGGGGGACTGTGTGAGTGGGGGTCCCGCTGTGCCGCAGCGGAGACGGAGGCTTTGGAGGAAGGTAAAATGACAGCACAACAGGGACAAAGCCAGTCCTCGCAGCATTAATACTTAAAGAGAATCTGAGTCGAAATCAGCTTAGCAAGGAAGGGGATAGGCAGAGAGGTTTGGGATGTTGTTTTCCCCATTGGGATTGCTCTCCCTTTGGCCTTTTTGTGCAGACAGAGTGTAGTATTAGTTTAATATCTGGCACATCCTCCGTCAGGAGACTGTTGGTGCTTCTGCCATGGGGGATTTGACACGGTCTATCTTTATTCTGCTGCCAGTTTGCTACGAATCTGCCCTGTCATGATCTGGGTTTTTAGCCCTTGCAGCTGACGTATAGGCTGGCACAAGGGAGCAGCAACGAAATTAAGTCCAATTTCTCAGCAATGATAAGCAACAGCATGAGTAGGGAAGCGAGCTCAGGCTCGGAAGAGAGCACGGCGCTCCCCCTGGAACAGCGAAGACAGACAAGGTGTTCGTGTGAATAAAAACTGGGTGCCAGGGAGAGGCTGTCAGTGACATTACTACCTGTCACACGTGTGTAAAGTCATCAAACAGTGGGTGGGCGGCCATGACAGCCCTGGGAAAGACATCTCCATTAGCGCGCTCAGCGCCGCACTGCTGGGAGGTTGCAGCACATTAAGGGCAGGCAGGCTGTTCCACTTAAGGTGGTAAATGATACATTCGTCAATAGGAGTAATTTGATTTGGCTGAGCTTCACGGTGTTTTGGAATCCGATGTGAGCCTTTCTACTATTGGATACTGCCCTAGATTCCCAGTGTCACAGCATATTGCATCTCCCTTTCGGGCCATGTGGAGTAAATGAACTCCTGAGCCTGATGGTGTGGATTTTGTACCCAGATGGGCAACTTCTCTCATCTTCTGTTTGCAAGAAAATATGGCAAACAGTCCTTGATTGCATCTACTGGTGCTTTTTCTGTCCCCAAAATCTTCTGCCCATCTCAGACTAAACTTGCTTTCTAGAAGTAGCATTGGCCACCACTGGTTTTATACTGGAGAGGTTTCCAGGAGAGGGATTTTTTTGTCCAGAGGGTTGGTGAGTTGCCGCTCACAGATCAGGGAGGTCTGGATGTGACAGGTTATGCTGGCTCCCTCGCAGTTTGCTCACCAGGGACACTGCCTGAGACGTGAAAAAACATAGTCTAGAGAGGCAAAGATCTACCCAAGCTTGGTGCTTTGTGACAGCTTCTCTCTGCAACCAGCCTCTCCTCCGAGAGGAGGTGGAACCTCAGAGGTGAGGCTGGTTGCAGAGAGAGGCTGTCCTCTCCTGGAGCCTCTCGGGAATGACTTGGCTCAGCAAGGACCACGGGCCACAGTGGGGTGACAACCACCTCACAGCACCACAACTTGCCCCAGGCAGAGAGCAGTGAAGGCACTGAGGAGCCTGCCTGCAGCGCCAGCAGCACTACCAGATTTTATGCCGATGTTTTAATTTAATTAGGGGGATTTTCTAGATGTAGCAGGGCCTGTGAGCATCTCCCCTGCCACTCTGGGGGGTGTACAGCCCCTGTTGCAGATGAAGTGAAGGCAATGCCCTGGGGAACTCAGCGCAGGGAGAGTGGGTGGCTGTAACCCACCGGTGCTGTGACCAGCGCTAAACTGATTAGAAAACAATTCTTTTCTGCCTGGGATCTTGTGTAATTTTCTACACTACAGAAGAGCTTCGCTGGGGGACTGGAAGCCCTGCTTTTCCCTGAGCAGCTTCTATCCTGATGGCCAGGAGCCTGCAGGAGAACCAGGGCTCATCAGCAGACCAATGGACTCTTTCCACTGCTCATGGTACCTACTGTCAGTGCTCTGGTTGCACTGCCACAGCTATTTTCCCTATGAACTGCACCTTTCTGGAGTGTACAAGCTTTTTAAAATCAAGCCAGCTCTCCTGGACCAAGGATGGTTGGAAGAAAAGAGGTGAGAAGCTCGTGGGTGGCCATGGCAGCCCCCTGGGAGAGCCCTTCTCCCTCCCTTCCCATCTGTATGTACATCCAGGTCGAAGCGTCATCTGGCAAGGGGTCTTCAAATCTGTTCTTGGCTGACATGGGGGAGCACTAGTTTCTACTGTGTCACCAGAGGTGAACCCTATAGTGGGTTTTAGGCAGTTTTACGAACACCTTATCTACTTTAAAGATTCACAAATTGTTACTACTACAGGTTCCCATGGCTTGAAGTTGAGCTTACAGTTTGGGGTTTGAAATTGCTTAATTCCCCCTTGTTCCCTGTGGTGTTTTGCTCTGCTACCACTTGACTCCCATTTCCCTGCAGTAATAAGGTCAGCACAGGGAGCAGCACTGCTTTCCTCCCACCAGCCTTCCCGTCTTGGTGGTCCCTAGAGCTTTTGCTGCTTATTCCTTCCATTTTCCCACTTTGCACTGTTTAAAGACAAGCAAGCAAGAGCTCCCTGGAGCCAACCGCTCATTTGCTGGCAAGGACTGCCTGCTAATCAATTAAAGCTCTGTGAATGTATTTGCAGCAGGGTGGATGATTAAGATGCTTTCTGTCTCTAATGCATGCCCATGGGAGGCTTGCCTGCATCTGAGGGACAGGTGTGTTGGCCTGGAGCTCCTGCAATTCTGCTTTTGGAGGTATAAAATTCCTGTCACAGTATAAAGACACCAGATGATAAGGATGGTGAGGGAAGGAGAAGAGGTTTAACAAACTCTGGGCTTTACCTAATGGGGGCTATACTTGAGCCCATTCTCCAGGGCAAGGTCTTGCTGATCCACTCTGGGGGAGCATCTCCTCAGGGACTGTCATGTGCAGGAGGGGTCCTCACTGAGTCATGGGGGCAGGGAAAGAAATGGCCTGGTGTGGAGGATATTCAGGAAAATCAACAGAAAAGGTACTGATGGAGAGGGGCACCTGACTGGGGAGGACTTGGCTCTGGGTATGGGGTTATTTTACAGGTGAAAATGGTGGTGTAGAAGCAAAATGGCTGGAGAAGCAACTAAATCTTGGGGATGGAAACCATCACATCTGCACAGCTGGTAGTGGTTCAGTGCAAAACTCAAAGCAGGTGTGGGGACATGAGTGACCCCCATGAGAAGGGACTTGGGGGACAGATCCATGTACTCCCGTCACACTCGGAGCAGAGGTGCTGAGCAGCTCCCTGCCGTGGCATCCTGGAAGTGTTGAAGACCAGACTGGATGGGGCTTTGAGCAACCTGGTCTAGTGGGAGATGTCCCTGCCCATGGCAGGGGGTTGGACCTCGATGATCTTTAAGGTCCCTTCCAACTCCAACCATCCTATGATTCTATGCCAGCCCTGAAACTGGCTCTCTGCTGGGAGCACAGCACATCCTGTCCCTGGCAGGGCTCTGATAAAGCCTTGATAAATACCATGATAAAACATGTAAATACCATGATAAAACATGGTATCTTCAGAGGCTGTAAAAAATACCCTCCAGTCTCCCTGTGCACTGGGAATAATCAAAGAAAATTAAGCAATAACCTCCTGAGATCTTTTTTTTTAAGCAACATGAATCAAGTCCAATAGTGATTAAAAAAATAAATATATTAACTGTTTTAATAACAAGATTTCATGCCATCATTAGTCCATGAAATAAACTAAAAGTGCTGTGTCCAGAGTGGAGCCCTGCCTTACAGCTGCCACCAGAGAGCATCCTTGTATCCTTTTTCTGTGAAAAAATCCCTGAGCTGGGAAGTAACCCATCTTTCAGCAGCCTGTCTCTTTTTAAGTGCTTCCCAGTCAGTTAAAGATACAATAATTGAAACTTGTCTATCAATCATGTTAGCAGACAAAACAACATTGTTTCTCTTCTCTTTTTCTCCAAAGTACTATAGCTTGATCGGCTTAACAACCCGAACAAAGACGTTCAGTCAAAAATCCCACTTAAATGTTTTCAGGTATAAAAAGCACATCATCTTTGGGGAGGGAAGGTGCAAAATTCATTGTTTAGGAGCATTCTAGGGGAATACTCAGAAAGCAAAAAGAATACCGAGAATACAATATGTGCGCATAAAATATCTTTGGGATGATTAAAAAAACCAAAAACCTGCCAAAAAATTTGCATAATGTTTGCATGTCTGTAGCCCCCTCATCTGCGGCACCTGATGTTGTGTCCAGTGACACTGGTTAGGGGATTTGGCTTTGACTCCTTTTTGTGGTTTCTTGGAGTATATAAAAGCATGCTGAAAGAGTTTTGCATTTTGTAAGTCCCTGTGGATGACAGGGTAGGAGGGCAGGGACAGTCTGTGGCTCTGAAGCCCTGCATAAATGATCTTTTATTTTCCTGAGCAGGTTTTCCTTCTTGCCATCCAGGCTCCCCAGAGGTGCAGCAGCCACCTCAGAGCTCCTCCACAGTTTTCTAGTTACACTTTGCAGTTCTCATAAATACTATTTTTGCCTCCAGAAATTCTTGACTGGGCCATGGTAGGTGTCCCTGTTGGGTGGGTGACACCCAGGGCAGCACAGCCCTGGAGGGCTTGGGGCAAAGGCAGCTCGTGGGCTGCTCCAGTGGGTCAGGAGTATCTTTGCTTGGCAATGAATAGCTCCCCATGTTTCTCTCTTGTACATCCAGAGCGTTGCTGGTGGGAGCTTCTAATTTGTTTCTGTTAACAAAACCCACAGATTTGTTGGCTAAGGGTCCTCCAGGCTAATGGGGCCCTGTTGTCCTGGGAGTGCCGTGCAGCAAAGGATTCACTTTTGAGTTTTCTGCTTTTTCAAGCCAGGCTCTGCATTGCTTAAGTTCTTTTTTTTTTTTTTGCTTATTTTTGCAGCAGTGTTGTACTGGGTTTGTATTTGTATGTATACGTTTATGCAGACTGATTTAGTGGAGGATGCTGGACCAGATCTAAGGTTACTCTGTGGAAGAGCAGAGCAAGACAAATCTCTCAATGCAAATCATTTCCCTTTCTCAGCCAGTCGGGAAAAAGAGAAATAAATAAGCAGTGAGAGGCACTAGCACTTTTATAACTGCTTGAGCAACAGGGGGACCGAGGCGCTGTGAGTCACAGCAACGCTGCTGCTTCCCGCACTGCCATTAACATTCCCATTTGCAAACATTAACCAGGGGTTTTAAGGTGGTTTAAAATTAGTGGTCTGTTTGCTACTCTGTGCAGTCCGCTGAGGATACCACAGCCATTATAGCTCATAGAGGCTGTCCCCAAGATGACTTACGCTTTTAGCTCTAGATGATTACAAATCAGTTAACTGAAACATAGTCATCAAGTAAGATGTGATCATTGCATCCTCAGTTCTTCAGTGTCATTCAAGTTCATTTGGGATTTTGCTGATTACCTGGTGGGGTGGGAGGGAGTCTTTGAGCCGCCCTTTCCCTGGTGTGGTCCAAGCTACAAAAATGTTTCATTCTGCGATTGAGGCTGAAAGCAAGGTTTTCCTTCAGCTAAAGTGTTTGAAGACAAAGGTCCAACACAGACCAAGCATGTATCCAGAACTATCTCATTATGCAGAAATATCTTATTTCTGGTCAGGCAGGCAAAAAGATTCAACCTGTGGCTGCTATATTTTAGTTTACTTTGTCCTCCTTAGAGAATTTTCCTTTTCAGATGATTTTTCTGAGTTGATTTCAATTCTGTTGGAAGAAACTCATCAAGCTGTTGTTGCTCAGTCACTCTCAGTCTCCATGTTACTATAACATGAGGCTAAGCAAAGTTCGCGGAAACTGCCTACGCTGGAGAAATGGAACAAGAAGGCATTTCTGAACACTGCAGGTTTTTCAAAGCTTCTTTGTTCGGAGACAGGGAAAACAACCTGTAAAACTTCATCCTGACAAAGAGAGCTGCAGATTTCGGGCTATTGAAAAGAGTCATCTCCCCAGATGTAGGTTGGCATGTGGGTTCACAATTGCAAATATGACTTATGATTCATCCCGGCGTAGTGGTGATGGGAGGAGAGAGTCTATATTAGGACAAATGCTGAATGACGAGGGACAACTCACAACGTGAAGAACATGGAGAATGAGGTCATATGAGATGAAACGCTTCACTAGTGCCAGGCACATGTTCATTTACTGATAGACAGGAAATTTCAAGTGATTTTCATAAGGGGCGATATTTATTTGCCAGCAGACAGGCATCTTTGAGTTTGTTTTAGCATCCTTCCAGGTGCTGCTCCAGAGCACATGGTTTCTTCTGCAGCCTTGGGTGCCTTCAGAGGCACCAGGCAACCATGTCTGGAAAAAATTGGTCCTGCCCAAGAGGCATCTTATGCCAAGTACATGGTAATTTTGAGAAAACAAGTGAACAGTTACAAGGCTCCTTAAAAACAGATTGTAATGTAAATGTAAACCCTTGTGAATCAAGCTGTGCAACATCCTCTAATTATTTGGGGCGTAGGAAGATTTTTCTCTGAAGATATTCCCTTTTTGCTCTAACTTTAATCTAGAAGGCTGCTGCCTCACAGAGGAATTCTGCTTTAGGGCTAAGATAGAGGGTGTGGAGAGCCATCAACTCGATCATTTTGGCATTTCCAGGGGTGCAGCACCGTGTGCTCATGATCAGCAAAGATGGCTCTGTGTTCCCTTTTGCCTTTTGCTTGAACAGTCTGAAGGTATTTTTTTTTCCTCCCTCTTGAATCTCACAAAAGATAAAAATCCAGAAGGCAGCCACCCTTTTTTGATGGTCTGTCTTCAGAGGGCCACCTTGACATGTCAGCTGCATAGGGAAATGGTGTCAGCCAGCTGGGACTCGTGTCACCTGTGGGAATGTGTCACTTGGGGTGAGAAGAGGAAATATTGCTAGGGAAGAGGTGGGGGCATTTCATGTGGGAGAAGCGATGTAGGTACTTTTATTGGTGGTGATGTAAAGCATCTGCCTCGCTTTTTTCCCTCATGGATGCTGGGGTTGCCCTGAGCTTCAGGCAGCTCCCAGCTGTGGCTGGTGCCCCATTGTCCCAGGACACTGACATTTGGGCCTGTTCTCCACTGAAGCAGAGGCATCACCAGCTGCTTCGAAAAACAGAGAGTTAAACCCCAAACTCCCATCTGTTCATAATGAAACATCTTCACCGGCTGAATTTAACTAATTTAGTGATTGCTATCGGGAGAGAATGGTCTCTCTGAGTCCTCCAGCTGTTCCAGCACGGAAAGCCTCTTGCCTCCCTGCAAGGGGTTGCAATCATTTCCTTTGTGTTTTTTATCTAATTGGGTGACAGTAATTTAGCAAGTCCACTCTGGGCAGCTGTTCTTCAGGCCTTCTGGCCCATGTTGCTTATACAAGGCTGTTGGTGATGATGCTGAATCAATCTTTCCAACAATTTTGCATCTGTCCTCAGCTCCTGGAGTTGTTCCAGCTGTTCTCAATATACAGCTGATAATTTAGCAACGCTCCCTTCGGTGATTCACTGGCCTATGAAACCTCCTAACTGTGCTCCAGCTTCTCGTCTGGCTATAGTCGTTGACAGTATTGTACAAATGACACTTCCAATAAATTAGCAGTAATTTAAACTCTTGGTAGCAATTTACAGATAAGGTGGGTTTGCCTGCCATCTCCTTGTGTGTCAGAATGGGGATGTCTCTAAGCTTAGATTCAACAAGGTCATCTTTAATGGAAACTCTTGAACTTCTGGTAGTGAAAGTGTGGTTAAGAGACCCTGAAATGATCCCTAAGATGTCCTTGGGGTTGTTTAGCCTGGAGAAGAGAAGGCTCCAGGGAGACCTTATTACACCCATTCAATATTAAGGGGGGGGAGGGGGCTTATAAGAAAGATAGAGACAGATCATGTTTTCTGCTCACCGTGTCCTGTTGTGAGTATCCCCTTTTTGCTTCTCTGGTTTGAGCTGGGCTTTGCAGAGGTGCTTGGCAGCTACCACAGCGAAGAAACTCCAGCTTTACTTTCATTTTTATCTCCAGCTAGAGATGTGGATGAGCATGCAGCAGCTTCTGCTTTTCTGTGCCTTGTTATTCCCTTCCAGTCAATAGGAAAAGCCTGGCTAGAGCTTTCTGGATGCTGTACTGTCCCTTAAATCCTCCCAGAGATGCCGTGGCATTGGTCCACACTGTAATCACTGAAGGATTACAACCAGTGTCATTCCGCATTAGTGGGATTATTAAGTAAAATTGGCTTACAGGATCCAGCATGCTGGCAGCTTACCCCAGCTGAACAATAGCTGCATGTCCTTTCTGCGTGCCCGCCCCTGTGCTGCCTTCCTGCCAGGCTTCCCATTGATTTTAAATTTTACTATTGACTTTTAAAGCACTCAGGGGCTTGGGGTTTTCCTACATCATTGATTTATTGCTTTCCTGGGAGCTAGGACAAGCTTCAAGATCTTCATCCATCAGCCCATTGTCAATGTTGGGATTTTGCCCACAGACTTCAGCAATGAAATGCTCCAGGTCTGGCGCTGATGGTGTTCATTCAAAATTTGAAGCTTGGGTTGGTATTTTTTTGCAATGACCTGCTTCTGCTCATTATAAGCTGTCCTTAATTCAGAGCAGACATCGTATGTGATTCCCTGCTGTGGCTGGCACTGGGGTGATGCATAGCACGGGGCAGGTTATGGGAAGATGCTGCCCAGCAGCCTCCCAATTTTGGAGAAATCATTAGAGGCCCTTTTGGCACTTACTTTGACTCCAGTTTCCCGCCAGAGCAGTGTGCCGAGTAGCATGGAGAGACCCTTTTCTGAGCTCATTACTCCCATTTTTCAGACCTTCTGGAAGGAGAGGAAAAGCACCAGGCTTTTCCAGCCCTCCAGTCACCGGATGAAAGAACCCTTTGAAAGCTTCAATCAGAGGGTAATGTTGCCAGGGGAGGGCTGATTGAGGATGTGAGAGGCTCTGTACTGCAAGAGAGTGCTGTGCTGCAGTGGGCACCCAGAAAAATAGGGAAAAGTGTTGCTGCTTTGGTTCCACAGCAAAGAGAGGGGCTCACTGCTCCAGCTTGAGCTCGCCCTTTGATGAATTTGCTGTGCTCCATTTTACATCACTGGGATATGTAACTTGGTTTTCCTTATGAGTGATGAAGTAATTGGTTACAGCGCAGGGTCTGTGTCCGTTAGCACATCTGCTGAAAGATACTTGTACTTTCTGAAATACATTCTGTGTTCAAGCAAGGTATTTGTTCCTTGTCTGAATATGTGCATTATCTAATACACATCATCTCCCTATTTGAATTTTAAAAAGAAAACTAATAAAGAAGATTATTGCACCATGACAATAACAATGCTAATTGATCACTGGCACTGCAATATCTTGGAAGGGCTTCTGGAAGATGCCTTGGTGAATTCCTAATTGAGTCTGTGAAGGGTTTCTGTCTAACAGAGTTCCTGCCTCAGGTGAAGACCCCCTTGACTTGGCCAAGCTTTGTACTTTCATCCTCAGTTTTAGCACAAAAATTGTTAGAATAAAAATGGGTTACACTTAATTCTAACTTGCCTCTACCATAGCAGTAACCTTTGTTCCTGGCTTCACTCCAAGGCCAGATACTGTGCTCGATCCGGATCTGATCCAGGTTTCATTCCTATTTCACCCGTGTGTAGCCCAGGAAGGTTTCTTGCCTGCCTGCACCAGCCAGGATGAGGACCTGGAGGGAGAACACAGAGAAAGTTTAGCTGCTGCTAAACACAGGCAAAGATGCCAGAGCAAAGCAGGTGACCTGCTGGAAGCTGAGGAGGAAACATACCAGAGCTGAAATTCTTAGTTAGGAAAATCACAGAACAGAGCTAAAATTAATATGAGACAAAAGAGGACTGAGATGACCCAGGTCTTGCCCCAGGAATTGATTTTAAAACTGTAACTTTGAGAAGCACTGGGTTGTTTTGTTCTGTGTTTGTGTAAGCAGCCAGCGTGAGGATTATTGCAAGCACAGGACTCTGCCTGGCGTTCTTCCAGAGGGGGTGCGTGAGGTTAGAGCTGCAGAAGTCTCCTCTGTTGCACTGGGGAGCTTTGCATCACTGCCTGACACCGCTTGATCCTTCTGGATATAGAGAGAAGCTTTCCATCATCTGCAAAACATTAGAGGTTATATGAACAGCGTCATGAGGCGTATCAGTGTAAGTGAATTACAGCACCGATGTGTATGTCACGGAGCGTGTGCCTCAAGCGGTGTGTGGCTCTGCCCATGGGACAGGTCCTGCAGAACATCTATTGCTGCACACCTGTATCTGAACAGCTGCCCGACACCCAACCCCCGGCCGCTTGGAGCTCTGAGACACCCAGAAGTCATTGGCAGATGTTTTATACCCTCCCCTGCTGCAAGAGGTATGGGCAGCTGTTATGACTTGAGTCTTGAATGCAAATAGAGCCCCAGCCCTCATTAAAACCATCACTCGTGACAACTTCTAGACTTGCTCTCAGCTTCCCCAGCTCCCCACAGTGTGCACTTGGGGCCAAGGGAACGTATTGACCTTCAGGACAAGTGTATGCACTGCCCAGGCATAGCGAGGATGCTGGAGCATTCTGAGGCTCCGAGGCTGGACCAGAGGCTGTGGCCCCAGAGGGAGGCAGAGAGTGGGGAGGGGACAGAAGTGGACATCGCCCTCCAGCTGCCTGGGCTAGGGCTCTCCGGAGAGAATTCTGTACAAGAGCTGTATCCGTTAGGGTCTCTTTCTGGTATGGTCAAGAGAAAAAGGCTTGGTGTCCTTTTGGAGTAAACAGGGTGAAACAATGCACACAGCAAACTAATCTCTTCTTCTTGCAGCACTAGACTAACAAAGAGTAGTTACTGCAGTCCAAGGGGAAAGAGCATTGCAAGATTTCCTTCATGTCATAGGAATTCTCATCAGTCCATTGAGAAAGCCCCAGGAAAGTTCTGAATTTCATCACAGAGATAATGATGGTGCTTTCCCTTTCCCTTCTCTGAATTGCTCTTGCCCTCCTATTTCCGTCCAGCCCTGGGCTGTTGCTCTTGGAAGAAGTCTTTTCCCTACTTTGCTTTATGCCAACTTTTGGTGGTTCTTGTGGAGCTGAGGAGTGGTGCTCTTGCTCACCTGGGCATTCTTGGAGGCCTGGTGGGCCATCCATTGTCATGCTAAGAACGTGGTGGTGCTCCCAAAAGCCCACAGTACATGTAGCTACAGCACGATTACATCTTGCTTGCTGTCTGTATTACAAACAGTATGCAAAGGGTGAAGTAAATAAATGAATAAATCATTGGCATTGTAACACTGCAGACAACTGGAAACATGATATAAATACTAAAGGCTGGGTCTACGTTTCCCAGCAGTGTTTGATGTGGGCCACAGAAATGCTACCCCAAGGGACTTCTGGTCCCCGAGGTCCTGGTTTACGCCAGTGCTAGAGATCAAAAGCCAGGATGTGGTGTTGCACAGCTATAATAAAGGCTGTCCAGATTTCATTCAGCTCCAGGTTTGGTGAGACAATGCTAAAATGCAGCCATTGGCAGACTGGGAATGAAATTATTTGTGTTGGCTGGATTAGGGAAGGGATTCACAATTTTATCACGAATCGGTACTGGTTCAGCCATGTATGGAGGAAAAGAAGAGGTTTATGAGGCTTTATGAATTGGCTGGACACCAGAACCTGAACCCTGCACTAGATGTAGCACTTATCCTTAGAAAACTCATCCTCCAGTTGTGGAAATCATAGAATCATAGAATGGTTGGAGTTGGAAGGGACCTTAAAGGTCACCCAGTTCCAAGCCCCATGCCATGGGTAGGGACACATCCCACCAGACCAGGTGGATCAAGCCCCATCCAGCCTGATCTTGAACACCTACAGGGATGGGGCAGCCACAGCTTCTCTGGGCAGCCTGGACCAGTGCCTCACTATCTTCACATTAAAGAACCTCTTTGTAGTATCTAATCTAAATCTCCCCTCTTCCAATTAAAAAACCATTACTCCTTATCTTATATCTCCGCTCCCTGATCAAGAGTCCGTCCCCAAGTGTGAAGGAATAAATGGGGCTGGATTTCTGTCAGGCAGCCTGGGATTGCTGTAATAGCTGATGTGAGCTGTGGATACTCTGACCTGTCAAAAATCATTGATTATGGCCTCAAAACATGAGATTTCTTTTAGTAGGTTCCTTTATTTACTTTTTAATACTTGCTTATGCCAATTATTAAGCACAGTCCGGGCACCGGCCCTTACCAGGGTGGAGAGTTTCAACCCAGACAGGAGCATCTGTTATTTGCTGTTTAACCAGCCCAGGGGCAACCCTTATCTCTAAGGAGACCAAATCGTGGATGTCTTCTCTAGCATGAGGCCAATCTGAAGATCCATATGATGTTTTCACACTTGAGATCCTCAGCACGGCGTACTTTCTGAGGGCCTGTCTTCGCTGGGTATCACAACTTGGGAGAACTATGTGTTTTCTTACACTTGAAAATTTGTATCCCTGTGTATTCTAGATGGTGCCCTCAGGGAAATGACATCTAAACTGTACATCACTGCATATTAGTCTATGGCTTCTATAAGTATGAATTTAAATAGTCTATTATCTCAAAGCACTGTTAATGTTATTATTCCCGCTTGATGGATGCGTGTTCCATACTGAATATGCTCCAGATTCATTAGCTTCCATTTTATGTTGCATAAATTTGTAGCCTGCCCTTTCTAAAAAGAAGATGAAGCCTGACTGTAAAATTTACTGAACAATTCTTCCAGTGTAGCTTAATTAGTAACTTGTAAGGATTTCGCAAGCCTCTGAGGTGGCTTGAAATGCTTGAGTCATTTTATTATAGGATTTGGGGTTAATATTACTGATTAATATTACATATGAGCATTTATTAAACTTTAGGCAGCATTTATAAACAGCAGAAAATAGTTTATCATATCTGCAACAGCCTCAAGGAAGAGAAACTTTTAAGTGACTCATACTCTTCCCTCTTTTCCTTCATGCTGAGCTGTGGCTGAAGTTCTGGGGGAGGCTGAGCTCCCTGGGAGCAGGAGAGGCTTCATTGCATGGACTGCTCTGTTGCTCCTGAGTTTTCTTCTGAGGACAAAGAGATGGCAACCTTCGTAGCAGGGTGGCCTACTCAGGATGTGGAGAAGGGGTTTGCTGTTTGGAAGGCAGCTGCTTTGTACCATCAAAAATGGAATTTTCTATAAAAGTGTTCCAGATGGGCACCAAACTTTCAGGCACCAAGAAACACCTTTTGTTAAAGGACAGATTAAGCATAGTTTCACCTGTTTAGGAGGGATGATGATTTGAATGGGCTGGTTTTTGGTTGCTCTGCTATACCCCAACAGCCTGTAATTTGGTACAAATCTCCAATCCTCCAGTACTTGCACACAGTGGCTGATGCACAAATGAATGTGGGGTTTTATGTTAGTGTGTTAAGACTCAAGGGTCCCTGTTTTATAGACCACTGCCAGAAACACCTTATTAACAGGCGGTAATTCATATACCACTAGAAAGAAGCAGAACAAGACTTCCTGTAGGGAGATTTAAAGCTTCCTTGACTTGGTCGTCTTAACTTCATGAGATCAAACTTTCTTCAGGCCTAAGTGAGAGGAAAGGCACCAAAAATGTAGTGATGCACCCATTTATGCCAGCAGAGATTCCCAGCCAGGCACTGAGATGCACCCCTGCCTGCTGGAGGGGGGCAGAAGGAAGGAAGTAACACGAGTTACATAAAGAAGGAGAACTTCTAGCCTGAAAGTGGAGCCGGAGAGGTCCAGCATCAGCAAACCTATGCGAGTGTGATTAATCCACAGGCTGTTCTCCAATGCCTCCAGGCACCTTCGTGGAAAGCGCAGCATGAGGCTGGCTGGGGAAAGGGCAGGCTTTTCCATAAAGACATCACAAGGCTTGCAGTAGTGACGAATGCAAATGTATTTGGAGAGCCAAATTCAGCTCTGTGTGTAAAGGCTGTGTATAACTCATCAAATTAGAGCTTGTGAGAAACATCAACCTAGCACTGGCTCTCTCCACGGGACTTAAATTTCCTTTAAACAGCTTTCACGTGGTGCGCAAACTGGAAACAGGCACGTTAGTGATGCTCACAGCGGGGCCTGCAGTGGAGCAGCCGCAGTGAGGATGACTCAGAATAACAACCCATGTCATCCTGGGTGAGCAGCAAGCCAGGAGCAGGGAGAGGTGAGGGACCACCTCTCAGAGAGTGAGGTTGGGCCTGGAGGAGAGGACTGTGTGCTCCACAGCCTGGCCAGGAGCTGTGGGAAGGCTAGATCCAGGGGAATCTCCAGGACATTCCTATTGCTGTGGTCCTGGAGGCTGTTTTCTCCTGCAAGTGAGATAAGGAGGTGGTGTTTGGAGGAAAGACTTCTATTCTTTGCTAATTCACCCTCTGAGGCTTGTGCAGGGCACCCAAGAGTCCCGGTCTGAGGGCTGTTCTAGGTCCAGGGATGGGAAGGTTTGGTGGGAGTGCAGGACATAGCACCACTGCACAGGCTTCAGCTTGTTTTATTTGTGCAATTTGCTGCCCTTACAGCCCTGGCTCTCCCCCTGTTTTTGCTCTATCCCCTGTCCAGCCCACCAGAAACATCTCAGATGGTTTTCACTGAATGATGTGGGGTGCCTGGGACCTGCTGAGCTGGCCAAAACCTTCTCCTGAGGTTTAGAAGAAGTCAATGCAGAAATTTAGTTGTATTTAGCATGCAGTGAAAAGGTGTACTGGGGAACAACCACCTTGAATTTTGTCTATTCAATGAGCATTGGTATGATGAAGGAAATGTGGGTCCCACTGAAGATGATGCTGGGTTTCTCTTTTTAGCACAGCTGGGTCAAGATCTCCTTTTTTTATGTCTGTGATCAAATTTGTTATTTAGTTTCTGGGCATTGCTTTATCCTCTTGTTGTGTTTAACTACAAGATCAGTGGACTCAACTGTGTTGGTTGCCTTTCAGTTCTGTTGTTTAAACAAATAAGACAGTCAGAAGATCGCAGACCCAACCCACATGCAATCTCCTGAGTGTGGCACGTGAGAATTGTCCTCAATCTACCAGACTTGGCTTTGAGGTTTACTGAAACGTTTGGCGTCACCTGCTGATTTCAGTGTCTGCCCAAATATTTACAACCAAGTGAAATAACTGTAGCATCCAAGGCATAAAGCTCCAGATCATCCACATGCTCCTACATGGCATGTCTCTTGTCCAGCCACGACAAGCCCAGTGAGAAAATCTGGTTTAGCTCAAAGGCGAGCCTACACTGCGTGAAGGACTTACCTCTGCTCCTGCCCATTCAGCATCACCCAAAACAAAAACCCTCCTTCAGCCATCCAAATCAATCTAATTGTAAGCAACGTAAAATGGTGCTTTAAATCAATCTCATTTGCATACCGAGAAAAAACTTCTCAGCTTACTGAATATGGAAATTACCAGCGGAAAATTATTTATTGCCTCAGTATCAAAACATCAGGGGTTGGCTGGTGCCTTTGGGAAAATCAATTGTGATACAGCAATATTTTTCACTTCCCCATATATAATGTGGTCTGCCAAATTCAATCCAGTTTTGCATTTGATGGTCCCCAGTAGGATGAAAAGGTGAAGCTGATGTCATATAAACAATGCCAAACATCATCCCCCATGAAATTTTATGTGACAGTTGAAAGGTGCCGAATTATCCCAAAATAGTCTGGGGACTTCACAGTTCATGCAACCTGGCAGTTTACAACAATGCAAATATTTTGCTGCTCACTTTGCTTCTTTTATCTCTTTTTAATTGTACATTCAGTACCAGTATTTCAGCCTAGCAGGTGAAAGAATGGAAGGTTTTCATGCCATGCCATGCACTATCCTCAGTAACAAAGTGCTGTAGAGTAAGGATGCGGAGACAAAACCAAGTATTTGCCAAGGCCAAGCCTCTTCACTCACTGTTGATCAACCAAAAAGTCTCGTCTGCTGCTATTACAGGGTAATTTTCCCTAAATGAGGCTAAAATGAGAGATTTGTCCAAGGACATATCATGAGCCAAATTGCAGGGTTTTTTACCATGCAAAAAATAACCTGCTTATTTGCTCTTCCCCTGCCTTCCCAGCTCCTGAGATGCTGTCTCTGTTACGTGGGCACATCATCACTAAGGGAACTCCTTGTTTTTCATGTCATTATCTGCTAAAGGAGTCTGATGTATATGTAGGATGTTAAAAATGTGTACTTTATTGAAAATTGCCTGAGTAAGATGAACTACTATTGAGAGTACTTGAGTACATCCTACGAAGTGCTACTAGTTCCCAGTACAAGGAAAGGTCTAGATATGTTTTTCTGTCTCCTCCAGATTCTCTTGGGCAGCATTGCTGACTGCCGCTTGCCTTTGATCTCTGGGGCCTGGCTATTTTATTATGAAAAATCCCTTTGTGGTTACATCTCTGCTGGGGTTGCCCGCTGAAGGACAGTGGTGTCAGCAGGATGCAACAGAGAGATGCTCATTACAGAATGGTTGCAACTGCTGGACTTTTTCATTCCTCAACCAGACCTGCATCAGAGATCAGTGTTGTCTGTCAGTCCACTTTTGTCAGGTGCTGCATCTCTGTAGCATTGAGTGCACATTTAGGTAGACTGAAGAGGTTCCAGTTTGCCTATAATGAGGCCAATTATCAAATCAATGCTATGTTGGTCTCCATCACAAGTGTTATGGGATCTGATGGGACAAAATGTTTATTTTAGCTGATACCTACTGTTTATAAATATCCCCTTTAATGCATCTTTATAAGGAAGAATGGTAGATTTTCTTAAGACCTCAGTTACCTTCTTATGGGCTTGAGGGGAAGGCAGCTTTTCATTGAGCTGCTTTCCAGTCAAGGTAGGAGTTTAGGGGTTTGTTGCTTTGGGTGCAAAATGGGTGTAAAGGTAAATCTCTGTTACAGACATGAGTAATGTCTGTAATGGGTAATGAGGTTAACACAACTAGCTATAAACAGGAGGGTGAAAATGGTGAGCTTCTAAACTTGTGATGCGCTGGATGCCAGTTCTTCATTGTCAGATTACTGGCATTTAACCTGGGAGTTGCCAGCAAGCTGATGGAAGATTTTCCTGTGGGTTCATTGTCCTGGAAAATATTGTGAGTTTATCTTGAAAGCAGTCCTGTACTTTTATTTCTTTTGCAAGTTATTCATTGACAATATTCCTACATTTGTGCTTCCTATGTGTAATTTCATAGCTAAGAAGTAATTTTTTCTAGCCTTTCACAGCTTGCAAAGGGATAGAGGGATACAAGGGAGCACCCTGTGGGTGCTCCTCATGGACCTACCAATGGCACCATGGCCAGGCTCTGTGAGGACTGGCAGCAGAAGTTGGGGGATATAAAAGCAGGAGTTCTCTGTGTTTCAACTTCAGCACAAGACTTGTTTGCAGGGGCTATCAAAGGTAGCTTGGGAATGAGGTGGCTACCAGGAATAGGTATGTCTCCAGCCCAGGAGCAGCCTGCCCCTTGGTCCCCCAGGGCTGAAGGTGCAGGTCTGGGAACTAGGGGCATAAAATGTTTTCATTTCCACAAGACCAAATATGTATTTGTTATTTAAAATCATTCTCTGTTGCTCTGTCTCTTGTTCCGATGTTGTTCTCAGGAACTCTCATCTTGGACTTAAAGATCTGGTGAAAGAGAGGTATCACGAATTATAAACTCAATATCTATTCTTTTCTCTCAGAGCAGCAGCTGACCTGCAGTTTGATAGCACCAAAAGAGGCCTCTGTCAGTGCTTTTGGGAGAGATCTGGTTTGGCTTTTCTCCTCCTGGGGAGGCAGTAACCTGTCTGCTGCCTGCACAGGGGGGCACAGTGCCTGGTCCCCATGGCCAGCATCATGGTGCCAGCACATGAAGGGTCTGTGGCTGAAACCATGGAGCCTGTTGGGCCCAGAGGGTTCATCTTGTTAGGATTTATGCAGCTGTGAACACAGGCAGAGTCTGGCCTCTGGCTATATGACCGTTAAACAATTTTCATTCATCATTTTTGACTGGCTCCAGAGCCCTGTTAAATAGCCTTTTCCATTAGCCTTAATGGGCGCGAGGTTTAGCTTGGTGTTTGAAGTGGGGCTGCAGGGAGGGAGATGGGCATCTGGGCCACAGCCGTCACCTCTTGCCACTGCTGCCTTGCGTCTGCTCAGCCATGCAGGCTGGCTGTTGGTGACCATCCCCTGACACCTCAGGTGTTTGGAATGTGGCCTCCGCCCCAGGCCATGCCCCTGAAACCATCCCACTCCAAACAGCCTCCTTGCAGGGGACAGAAACCAGCCATGCCTTGCCCTTGTGCAGTGCTGGGAGACCCTGGAAGCACTTGGAGATCTGCTCCCTGCCCTCAGGGAGGTGCCCAAGGGGACTGCAGGTCTCAGACCTGTTTTGCCCAAATGCTGTGCCCTGGAGAGGATCAGCCCTGAGCTAATCTAGCCCAGAGGTTTCACCAAGGGGCATTCACAGCAGCTGATTAAATCTGGAAAAGGGGCTGGGGGCAGGCGGAGGGGTCTGCAGAGTGATCGACTGATCAGAGCAGCTGTAACCACCAAAGACTTTCTCTCATTTTAGTTATGAAAATCAGACAGAAAATCCTAGAGGCAAAGTTACATTAGCCAGTTATGAGAAATCTTCAGCTAACCAAGCCAAATATCTGTTCAAATACTGACATCTTGTATGTACAATGTGAAATGGGAATAGATGTATTATGTAAAATATAAGAAGAGAAAGACGTATTATTGTTTTAATGCAACTTTTCCAAACAAATTTGTATTCACACTGTATCTTAACAGAGGGATGCAGGAAGCAGACAGAAATTTATCTTCTCCAGAGAATGATACATCAGTGCCTGGTTCACAGGAACATTTTTCAGACATCTCAAGAGCACCATGCACAAAAATATACATACCATGAATTTCCTGAGCAGACAAGGGCTAGCTGGAATGACGACAATGGTAGGAAGAGTACAGACCAATAGCAGAAACCTGGCAGCAGAAATCAAGATTATTCCACTGGAAATGTGGTGAAAACAGCTAGGAAAAAGTTTGTCTGCTCATTAGGCAAATGATTTGTATTTCCTTTGCCGTCTGACCCCAAGGTGCCTTTCATGTAGAGTTCAGCTTCCAGGATGCTTGGTGCTCCTGAGGAACCTGCTCCCAGGGAAGCAACTTATTCCCCCTGGCTTTGAAGAGCCTGGCCTCTGCCTCTGAGGAAAATTTGAGCCAGTGGAAACTTTTAGGGGAAAGCATTGCTGTCGAAAAGAGGCTGGCTGAGGTCTTTTAAAGAGCTTCTTGCAAGTAAGCACAGCTTCTTTGCAGGACTTGCACCCTTCCAGCCTAATTTCCCCTGACAAGGCAGTGGTGGCAGCAGGGTTGTTGGACCAGTGGAGCAATGACTGTTTTCTTTCTCTTCCTGTAGACATTAACAACTGCTCTCTCCCTTTTAAACAAACTCACACAATGGAAGACAAGTTGTCAAGAAATATTAAATCAGTTATTCTGTAAAGCATCCAAAGTTTGAACTCAGCTTTTGCACCTGAGAGGGCAAAATCCTTCCCCAGAATGGTTTGTGCCATCACCGGGGGTTGCAGGGACACTGTGCTGGGATGGGAGAAAGTGGTGTCCCCTTGGGTAGAAGGCCTTAGATGGCTTTAGCACACCTCAACAGGGGTCCCATGATGTCTTTTGTGTTGTGGTCTGCCAGTGTTTAGTGGAGGTTTCTTCTCTTCCCAGTGGTATTGGCCATGCTGGGATTCAGTTAATTACTTTCTGGAATGGCCTGTCCAGGGAGGTGGTTGAGTCACCATCCCTGGAGCTATTTAAGAAACACGTAGATGTGGCACTTCAGGGCATGCTCTAGTGGCACATTCCTAGTGGCTGAGGTTACAGGGGGGGTTTGTGTGTGATGGTTGGACTTGATGACCTCAGAGGTCCTTTCTAACCATGAACATTCTGTGTGATTCAGTAGCTTCATGACATTTGCTGATTTTATCCAGTAATGCCTTCAAGCTGTATTGAAGTAAAGCCAGTCAATATTGGAGCTCTAGAGGTTACCAAGAACTTTTGGGCAGGCAGTTGATACAGGGAGTGAAGTTGTGTCAGGTCTGGAGAGATTATGCACTTGAAGGGGAAGCAGTTTACAAATCTGATGACTTGTCATCTGGCTTTTGCTTTTCCAGGAGACTGATCATATTGAAGGGGCCTAAGTCTGGAAAGGCCGAGTTAGAACCATTATCCTAGTTAAATACTTAACTCTTTGTGGTATTTTTCCTCAATGGATGTCAAATGGGTTACAGAAGCTTTTGGTCTTACTGCCACGTTACAGGTGATCCTAGTGAAACATTTCTCATGGCACTTTTGGGACCAGAGGGTCTGTGCAGGGGAGTCTGGCCCCGCTGTGGTGAGGACAGTGAGTGGGGCTCCAGCACAGTCCCTGAGTTTGTCACCCTTTGCAGCCCTCTGACACACGGGTCCTGGGACATTGCTTTCTTTTTCTGCTTTAGTTCGTTCACTGACCTTTCTGCAAACATGAAGCCATAACTATCAACATCAGTCTTATGGAACAGACTTTACTAGGATATTTGCTTTTTTTTTTTGCAGTGCAATGTTTTTGCTATTTCCCCTTCTAATTAGAGCTGTGATGGATGGATAGCTTTTGAAATAAACCAATCAAGGCTAGTTGACTTTGTCGTAACAAGTCAAGAGGGACCAGAGTTGATGGTGCGAGGTGTGGAGCAGCAAGTGGGGTCTTCTCTGTGGGATGGGAGAAGAGGAGGTGCACTTTAATAAGCTGTGTCCCCCAAGGTCAAAATACTCTTGAGTCTCCCAGATTGTTTCTCAGGAGGGTGTTTGAGGGATGGGGAAAATCTCCAGGCCCACACAGGTGGTACAGAGGAACCCCCCCATGCCTGAAGAGCCTAGGGTGTCTCCATGTGGGATTAGCCTGTGGTGGGGTACAGCCAGTAGAGCTGTCCCCAGAGCCACATTGTGTACATTCACTGCTGCCAAAGAGGACTGGAGGGTATGGCAAACATGCCAGCTTTCTGGCTAGCTGGAAGCTGGCTTTCTCCCTGGAGAGGCTGCAAGCTGGCTCCTTAGCAGGGAAGGCTGGCCCGGTGCCTGGTCACTGCCATCCCTCCTCTGAGGGCTCCTGTGACAAGGTCCTTCTGAAGAAGGATGCCCATGTGCATGACATCCCCACACCCCACCCCGTCTTTCCCAAATTGGTGCCTGATTGCCACCGTGTGCCGTCTGCTTAGTGTTCATCAGAGCAGCTGTGTCTCCGGACTGTAGGAAAAGATGATTTTGTAGCACAGCGATGAGTCTGCGGAAAGCATGGCCTGAACCAGACGGTCAAAACCTCAGGGCAGGAAGGACAGTTTTCAGCCTCTTACAGATCCACGTGAGCAGCCAGGAGCTTGTGTCACCTCCTGATGTGAGCTCAGGGAGGCAGGGGCTTGGCCAGGCGTGGAAGATGCTTCTTTCCCACATGTCACCTCAGCGATTTGGGCTGCATCAGCAACCACAGTGTGAGCAAAGACATGGTCTGAGTTGGCTGGAGCCCACTGAGGCTCCTGAGGGCTTATCTGATTGGCAGCAGCTCAACAGGGATCCTGAGATAACAAGGATGCTGTGATTTGCCGCTCCCACTGCTGGATGTCAGCGTATTTTTAATGCCTCGAGGACAGTGTTTGATTAGGGAGAGAATTCCAGAAATGGCAGATTGTACTCAATTGGTGATGCGATTAGTAACGTAATTATAAACTGCCTAATGCCAGAAGTATATTGTGGCTAACAACACCCTGTGTCATGATAATACATTTGGATCCCAGCTCTGGCCCCGGATTGCGTGCTAGCTGCTTGCATGGCTCTACCAGCAGGTGAAAAAGCCCAAATCCTGGTGGACCCTCCATTTGAAGGAACCCCCAGCTGGATGTATGACTGGTGGTGTCATTTCTGCAGCGGGCCGGCTTGACATTACAACACACTCCTTGTTTCTTCCTTTTCCTCCTTAAAATCCCAGCTGCACAGCACACTGCCATCACCTTCTTTTCCCTCCGTTAGGTCATAGGCTCTTTGCAACCAGGGAATATTTATTACTGGCCGTGGGTCTGTGTTGTATGTGAGGGTGTTAAGCCTTAAAACTTGTGACGGTTTCCATTTCTACATGGTGTGTTGCAGGGATGGCACCAACTGACTGCTCTCCACCATTAGTATAATGACGGGTGGCAAAGGCGTGATGACCTTCTTGGAGTTGCTCAGGGCAGAAGAGAAGGGAGAAAGGAGCCCAATAACTGGAGGGTGCACCTAATCGTGTGACTTGGGGCATTTTTCAGCACAGTGACTTTTACGCTTGTATGGATGCCCACTGAGACGACTGAGTCTGGCCATATCTCTCCCGTTACAGGATTACGGTCTTGGTTGAAAATTCTGCCATTAAAAGGACTCCTCTTTTATATACCTCTAAAAAGAAAACAATTTTTTACTGTATGAGGAGTGATTATGAGAGCAATAATGACACTTTCTTGCATAATTATTAAATTATCATTATCTCATAAGTGCAAGCTTCTAAATAGCTGAACTGGTGTCTTTTTAAAGCAAACATTTGTTATAACTTAACTCCAGAATTTCTGGAGCTTTAGATTTCTGAAGCTTCATATTCTTCTACCAGTCAGCTGAATAATTAAATAGCTAGGCTGGAGGTTTTATTATCCAGAAAATCTGCAATTGAGTACTTGTTGCACAGAAAATGGACACATTTCTTTTCCAGATACATTTGGACACAGTAGGGATCTGAACCTCTGGGGGTTTCATTTATAGAAGTTTTCCAAGTGTTAAGTGATATTAAATTAAGTGAAATGAAACACTTTGAGTCTGAATAGTTCACATCTCTGTATAAATGGTTTCTTCTATTATTGAAGTAGATGAGTTGCAGGCTCGCTTCTACATTTTCAGCACAGTGAGTGAGGATTTCGCCCTGGGACACCTATTAAAAGTGATGAGTGTCAGTGTGCCCATGTACTACTTTTCCATCTGTGCAAGGTAAAATGCAGGCAAACAGCCTTTTCATTTCTTCGCCTTCACAAAATGCCTCGCAGCTTGTTTTCTTCTGGCCTGTCTGGAGCTCTGTGCTGTTGACACTATAGAATAATTTTTCTTTCAGAAATTATTTGTATTATGGGGCCTGGCACAAGAACTTCAATAATCCAGGGAGTGACAGGAGCTGAGCTCGCAGAAGGGGTTTGACACAACCCCATTGCCTTTGGCTTCAGAGACGGACATGTGGCAGGGCAGAGAGTAGGTGCTGCCCAGGAGTGGGATGGGATGAAGGGCTTTCGCTTAAGCTTTGGATTTTACTCTAAAAGCTGCCTCAAGTGAAGCTTATTAAAGGCTGAAATACGGAGCCGAATGACTGGACTTTCAGGAGCATTCAGTAAACAGCTGTGCCCCCTGAGCTGATGCCTGTGTCCGAGAAGAGGTTTACAAAAATTAGTACTTGATGGTTTCTGTGTTAGAGAAGCCTTTAATATTTGGCCTTCAAAGCCTGAACGTTGGTATTAGCAGGGCTCTATGGAGCCTGCAGTGAAGTAAATCTCATTACTTCACAAAGCCTATTGATTTTTTTCTTGATTTTAAATGGCGTGGTGCATGGTACTCTATTCAGGCTTCATCCACAGCCTACTACATTCACTAAAGGCATTCTGTGGATGTCAGCAGGCTTTGGTGTCAGGCATTAGGTCTGGTGGTTTCCAAACCTCCTTGTTCACCCCGATTTCTGTGTTCTGTGGTTTGAGCCCTCCCTACCTTGGCCACCCTGCTTCAAAAGACACATAGGAGAAAATTTGCTGCTGCTTAGAAAAACAACACTGGCTCGTGGTTTCTTCCTTGGAATGAAAGCCACCAAGACTTAATAATCATCTTTTGTCACTGTTTTGAGAGATAACACGGCACAGCCCCATGAGCAAACACTTGCCCCAGACACTCCGACAGGGTTGGTACTGAAAAAAGTCCTCAAAATAGTACCTATTTTTATTGAAATATTATTTACCCATCTCAGAAGAAAATCAGGAGGGGGAAATCAGGGGGTACTTTTCTGTATGCAAGGTAGGGACAGGACTTTGATGATCTTAAATTTTTTTTCCAACCTAAATGATTTGATGTCTGAAAGCCTGAAGGAGGTTTGAGGGAGCATTGGACTGCAGTTTTGGGGATGTCCTCAGTGCCCTGCCTCCCACCACACCGCCTGCCTGCTTAGAGCCTGCCTGCCTTACAGAGAGTGCTGGAAACTGCATTTATTTCATTCCAGCACATTTAAGCGATTGAGAAGTCTCCAAAGACAGTTAAACTATTTAATGTGTCTCACAGGACCTATTGGTGGGTTTTTTCAGCCTTTCCTTGGGAAGCTGTGGCTGCTCAGGGACCGTGGGAAGCGGGTGAGTGCCAGACCAGGAGTTTTGGCAACTGGAGATCCTGCCCCAGGAAAACCAGTTCCATTCACCCAGTGCCACCACCAGCCACTGCTCTGCTCTTTGGGAGCCAGAGGTGAGTCCAGCTTCATCCCCGTGCTTCTGCCACAGCCCATATAGTGCCCTGTGTTTTGCTTGGAATTATGGTAATTTGCATAGAGAACGCTGGCTGCGTGGATATTTTTAGGGTGATAAAATTATAGAGGTGAACTGAGACAATGAATTGGATCAAGGGAGTGGCTTTTGGCTCCTGTTGCCTTGCAAAACAGCTCCTGCTTTATTTATAGCTGCATGTATGTGCGTGTATCGTTATGTGTTCACCTCTTTCCGAAAATCAGACCCAATCTTCCTGGCACAGATGATTCCCAGTCCATGTTTCCTTATTCATCAAAGGCCCATTGCATCATGTTTCACATCTAAGTCATACCTTGAAATGCATGAAGCAGAGCTTTTTTTTGAGCTGAATTAAGATCAAATGAGTAGGAGGTGCAGCTACAAGTCTTTGATGTAGACAAACCAGGAAAGCTCTTTCCATGGCGAGGAGCAAGGAGCCACTTTCTCCTTCCCGACACAACTCACTCAACACCCTACTCCCATAAATTGCTTAGATAACTAATAGTTTCAAAAGGTGCTCCCATGAGTGCTCATCAGCTTTCTGATCACTTCAGAGCTGTCCATTTGACTTGTAACCAGATCTTTGTGATCTGCCTCCATAATGCTGCTAAAGGAGTTGTAATAATAATTAATAGCACTACAACCCATCGTGTTTTATGACCGCTGATAAGGCTGGCCAGGGAGAAAATTGTATTTGGATTTTGGCCCACTTGTTTTAATCAGGCTTCTGAAGCGCTTTTAACTTGTTTAAATACCTGTGAGCCTCCATCCAAAGTAATTGTTTCTATTAGTCATGAGGATGCATTGCAGGATGGATGGCTGGGGAAGCGGCTTCAGCTGCAAACACCCATAACGTGTGGGTCCTGAAGGGCTGTGCAGGGCAGAGATTTTGCTGGTGACTCAGGAGTGCCTGTAGCATTTCTATGCGTTTTATACAGAATGAGGCAAATAAAAGGGAAGAGAAGCCCACGGTGGCAGAGATGGAGGGGGAGCAGCTTGGGGTTTGCCTTGCTTTGCAGTATTTCAGGTTGGGGCTGGTCTGCAAGGGCGGTGGGAGACAGAGCTGGAAGCTTTGTCAATCACTAATCTCTTTGCCATTGCTAAGTAATGCAGACATATTAAACAAAAATAAATCCCAAATGCTGTGCCACCTCATGCTGGCTGAGGAGCTGCTTATAAGTGAGTATCAGGTTGAAAGTATTCATCTGCCAATGCAGTGGATAAGTAGAGTCCTTCTCTCTGGACTCCTTCAGAAGCAAAATAAGCACAGCAATGTGCTCTGATCTGCAAAAAGTGGGGGGGTTGTCCTTTTTCTCCTTCCTAGTAGAGCTATCCTTGCCTGTTTGCAGTGCTCACTGCCAGGCCTGCATGTCTTCCCCGCTGGCTTTCCTGCCCCTCTTTGCCCCTCTTCTTTTTGCTCCTCTTATTAAAGACACCAGGCCTAGGTAAAAGCTAGCAAAAAAAGCAAGGCGGCCTTATTTATATGATGTTTCTCTGCCTTGGTTGCCCAGATCACTGAGCAATTACAGAACTCAGACACTTAAAATAACATCTGGGTAAAGAAACAAAATAAAGTGTAACTTACAGTTCACAATCAGTTTCTTCCCCCTTCCTCCCCGCCCCCCCCCAAAAAAAAAAGAAAAAAAAAGTAAAAAAGATTAACAGTTAATGGATTGTCTAAAGGAATCCATCTCTTTAATGGCTTTGAGACTTCAAAAAAGCCAGGCTAGGCAAATGCCCTGAGATGACCGCTTCTCCTACCAGTCCTGCAGTTCTGATGTAACTTGAATTTTTTTTTAATATTTTTTTTTTTTTTTTA
>VXBJ01003717.1:2899355-2929092 GCA_013400055.1 Nycticryphes semicollaris
ATGTCCTTTTGGTCCAGTGCAACTTTCCCTGAAGGGAAAAAAAAAAAAGGCATGATCTTTTGCAGGCTGGCTATCACAGCTAGGTTTGGAGAGGAAAAATTCAGGGGAGATTTTGTTGAAGAAAGAGGCAAATCTTTTGCACAATGCTAAAGGCCATTGCCTACAGTCTGGCCTTTGCCTGCCTGCAACTTCCCTGGGAGCAAGGGAACAACAGGAAGAGAATAAACATTACGGAGACGAGTTTTCTGCTCTGACCTGTGTGTCTGCCTTTACTCTCTGTCAAACACCTGTTGGGTCAAAGGATGGTGAAAAAAATAGGGAAGATGGAGGTTGGTGGTGGGCACAAAGAACCTGGGCATTCCCAGCATCAATTTCTGCTGAAAATCCTTGTGCTAGACTTGGTAAATGTTGCCTAAAGGGAACGATCTGATCTCTGTTTAATCCCCTCCATGCTGCAAGGTAGAGAGAGCACCGCAACCACTCAAGGGGGCCAGTACTGCCCCAATTCCCCATGGTTTTGCCTCTCGTCTGTGGGGTGTCTGTTCAGGGTGGAGCAGGGAGACTGTGGTCGGGAAGCTCAGACAGGACTTGGTTAGCTGGGGAAGCACAAGGCTGTAGGAAAATAGCCCTGGAGTGCAAATGTTAAAGGGTGAGGACTGAGAGTCTTAAATGGAGACTGGAAATGGCTCTTTCTGCTCCAGCTGGTGGGCAGGTCTGAAGCCAGGAGGAATCAAGAAAGAGTTTTAGGCTGAAAACCAGCTGAAAAGGGCTGGAAGATGTTTAGGCAGGTAGCAATGACTGCACAGAGTGCAGGTCAGCGTTTCTTGTCCAGGAAACTGAGTACCTTAACTGGGAAGATGCTCTGCAGGCAATCCACTGTACAGAAGAGGTGTCAGCTCCATAAATGTCAAGATCTGGTGGGTGACTTACAGTCTTGAGACTCAATTTCAAAAGTTTAAGATGTTTCAACTGGTAGCAAGTCAGTCGGGTTTCTGTCTTAAATTTTTAGGATAGCTAAATTTAGGTTTCTTACTCTGTGATATCTCTTTACTGTATCAGTATTTTCAGTAGTTTTAACCACATGGATAGATGATATAAAAGAAAATTCACTGGATTTAAAAAATGGACCTCATTTAATTTCCCTAAATGTGACAAATAGTTGTTGCAATTTACAACTGTCAGCAGTACACCAAGCTGAGAAATATCATATTTTCACATTCTTTCTTTGATAAAATAGCTTTTGTAATCTTTTGTCATCTGCAAAATAGCTTTTGTAATCTGGATTGCTAAACCAACTGTGAAGCTAAACTTGACATAAACCTGCATAGTTTGTCTCCGGCAGAGAATAAGCCCCAAATAACAAAGTTGAAATTTCACTTTTATCCAACATGGTGTTTCTGATAGTTCTGGTCCAGGATGCTGCACCAACGGTTCAAGCCAGCCACAAAATATGCATCCAATCCTTCCTTGCAAGGTTTGGGTTCACCTTTATTTCTAAGCTCTGCCTGCTCCAATCCTACCATAGAGGATAAGGATCCAGTCAAAGCTGCCCAGCAAAACTGCTCTCTCTATACTTTTTTATCAGCAGAAATTTCCTTGATCACCATGATCCTCCTGTTTTTCAAGCTCTGACATTAACAGCATGAGTTTACCTGTAAAGTGAAGTGAGACAGGGCAACCCCACAACATCTCTCTTCTCTTCTGAGCAGCCCTTCCAGATTCACATACGCTGTTTCTAGGAAGATGTGGGTGCAGTGCCACTTAAAATGACAAATTGAACAATAAGTCATTTTTTTCCAACTTTATAGATGCTGCAACAATTCAGCACAAACAAGTGCAATGAAAAGAATTCATTGAGTTCAAATAGAAACTCGATATCACTAAAGATCTGCCATCATATCCACGCAGACCCATAGTAATTACGATGCATGCACAGTAATAAAAGCCTAATGGTTGCAAAATGTTCTTTGGATTAATTGGCTTTGGCAGCTTACACACTCACATGATTTTCTACATTTTTGCCCATCCTGACAATCATTCTGCGCTCTAGGCAATCTTTGCCTGAGCTGTCTGTCTTTATAACCATCACATTATTCTGGCTTTTTGAACTTCCTAGTGCAGTAGTTTGCCTCTCAGCACCCAGTATGGTTTAATCATGTCATTATTTGTGCACTGTTGTGCAAACGATAGATGTTTCTTTCCTCTATAGAGGAAGTGTTTTGTGCAGGGAGGGCAGTGGCGTTCCTGGAGATATAAAAAGTGAGTGGTGGGGCCTGGGGACAGTGACTCTGAGCTTGCTTCATGGCAGGGACCAACACTCAGATATCACCATAGAAATAACAGGAGATCTTAGCATAGGTTAGGGAATGAATACCAAACCTTGGATATTTCTATGCAAATAATATTCAAAGCAAATAAACGCGGAGCAAGGACTCTGTGTGGACTTCAAACCCATTTTGGTTTGACAGACTTATTGCAGAGTTTGCAGAAACGTGGTTGCAGCTAGGTTGGTAACTCCTCATAAAGCTACTGTGAGCAGGTCCAAGTCAGTGAGACCAGGACTCGGGGACAGGATGTACCCCACGGGAGGGGCACAATGCCATGTACAGTCCCATCTACATGTCAGTAGAGAATTTTACAGCATTTTAACTCTGATTCGGCAAGTGCTAAAGCTCTGGCTTTGAATGAGATGACATTTAAGCATGCACTTAAGTGCCTTGCTGCATTGGGATCTTAATTGCTTGGAATAAGGCAAGATGACTTGCAACAGACAGGCCACAGTACGGCAGATTAAGCCTGCCTTCAAAAGTTAGAGTTATCTAACTAAATTGGCACCAGTGTTAGCCCGAAAGTAAGCCTTTAGTAGGATGCAGTGTTTTGAATGACTGGTGGAAGCATTGCTTTTTGGAGCTCTTGGCTGCAGGTTTTGCGAATGCTGGGATGCAGTCCTACCAGTGAGATGCTCTTGCTTCAGAGAAGAACGATGGTGTTGCTGGTATCTTAGAAAACATCTTGAGAGAAATGAGGAAAATGTCCTCAAGTGAATGTCAGCTCAGCTCCTGCAGATGATGTAGTTTTATTTATGATGCTATTAAGCTCTGCAGTACCATGGGGTCAAGCAGGGAGCAGCGGGGGCTGAGCACCACTGGAAGCTGCAGGGAAATCCTTCGCCCTGCGTGGTCTGCATGCTGAACAATGTACTTGTCGGTAGAGCCAGCTGAACTTTGAAATCTGGGCTTGTTTGAAGCTGAAACTTGAAAGCAAATCTCCAGGGAGGAAGCAAAGTGAACCTTTTTTAATTTTTTTTCCCTCTTTTCTTTTTTTTCCCTCCTTTTTCTTTCTGGAAAACCCTGCAAACTAAGAGCACTGTCTCCTCACAGCTTCAGATAAAGTCTAGGAGGTGGGTGAGTGCCAGAAAAGACTCTTGACTAAGCATCATTTCATGGATTTGGGTCCACTCCTGCACCCGAATGCAGGGGTATGACTGGAGCAGCACCATCCCTTTTTAGTTCCAGACTCAAACAAAAGCAAGAGCTGGGTGAGAGGACCCTGCAGCAGGTTCTCTTCCTGGGGTGGAGAGAAGAAAGCGCCTGTGGTGGGTCTGCTGGGACTGGAGTTACAATGGGGCCAGGTCTCCAGCATACTAACCTTCAAGTACCAAACAGCCTCACCCTGTCCCCCTTCCAGCATTGCTTATATTTGTAGGAACTCCTTAAAATTTCCTGGTCTGGAATTTGGCTGGAATACTCCAGAATATCCTGACCTGCACCGCTTGGGTTTCTTCCAGCTTTCCTGCCATCACTGGCACAGCACAGCCGGCTTGAGGAAAGTGATGCTGTAGCCCCTGTCAGCATGCAGACGTGGAGTGAGTGTGCTGTAGCTCTAACACATCTCCATCTGTTAGAGCTTGTGGCTGGAACAGGTCACAGAGGGGACTGACACTCTGTCTTTTGTGTGTCAAAGAACAGCCACAGGGTGATGGTTTCTCATCCAAGGTTTGCATGGCCAGAGGAGCACAGGGGGCTTTAGCCTACACTTGCTCTGCTCATTTGTGCAAAGCCCATCAGCAGGGCTCTGTGTATGGACCAGAGAGCATGTTCAGCCTATGCCACAGTGGGCACCATAATGGCACAGACTGCCAGGGGCTCCAGCCTCGTCACCAGAGCCCAATCTGCTCCTGTGCTGTGGTGGAACCAGGGAGAAAGGCAGGATGTGAGGTTCGAAGCAGGGACTATTTTGGGTTGTGAGTAGCACAAGGCAGCAGGGCCCTGCTACCTGGAAACCTCCAGGCTGCGATCCAAATTACTACTCAACTTGCCTGGTGAAATTAAGATACATTCTACCAAATGCATTAGTTTTCAAAACCCAGCACTGAAGACAAGGTCACATTTGTGACGCACTCAGACAGTACGGCGTGTTGTCTTTTTGTGACAGTCCTTTAAAGAATGATTAAACAAACGTAATAGGCAGGCACGGGTACCAAGGTCCCATCTGTCTGAGGAAGAGTCAGAAGTTAATTTAAGTGACTTCTACAACATGTCGTCTAATTCCAGTGGCAGCAAAGCTAATTAAGATGGAGTTGGTCCAAGAGCGCAGTGGTGTGTCAGTGGTACGGAGAAAACACTGCCACAAAGGCACAATCAAATTGCAGTTACGCTAACGAGCCAGTCGGCACTGGGTATTCAGAGCCCGCGAGGAAGTGCTAAGCAACATAATTAACTAGATATCTCGGTGCCATTGATAACTTCATGAATATTTCATACTCTTTTCCCACCAATCTGTACTGACAACTTGTGACACAGAACTAGCTGGAGTAAAATGCACTTAATATGCAGTTGCTGTAGCCGTAAATTTATCATTGGATGTTATTTTCTTAAGGATGCTCCTCCAGGAGCCTGACCGGCCACTCAGCAACCCAGTCGAGCTCCATAGGCCAAAGAGCAAACAGAGCTCTTCTCTAATGAGAGTTTTAATGGTCCTGATAACGTAGAGGAAGTCAGCAGCGTGGGTCTGTAGCCCTTGTAAGGGAATACTAAATTAGCAGGTCCCGGAGGATGGCAGCTCCAGCTCGAAGGGCTCGTGCCTGGAGAGCAGATGCACCAGTGGCTGCTTTTGCTCTGACAGGAATTAGTAACTTGGTGCAAAATTTGCTTGCTTTTGTAGGAGGGTAATGTGAGGGAGGTTGTGTGTCTGTGTGCAGGGTTTGGGGTTGTTTTCTTTTGTTTTCTTAATGTTTAGTTCATTTAAAGTCCCCTTTTAAAACTGCTCCATGTGGGGAGGGCGAGGTGTGGCACGCAGGGCACCAGGGGTTCAGCTCCAACATCTCTCTCAGAGCAATAAAACCACCCAAAAGGTCATTGCATCCTCTTCCAGGAAAAACAGCCATGGATGCTGGAAGTATTTGAAGTACTTGGTCCAGAGGTAGTTGCAGGGACCTTCTTACACTCACCTGAGTTCAATGAGAAAAATGAAGCCCGTATCTGGGTATTTTACTGCAGCTCCCACAAAAAGTGAAGCAAAAGCTGTTTTACTTGGATAAAAAATGTAAGAAGACACTGAAATGGTGAGGAGACAGGGAGCTGTCTGCATTGCTGGATGTACAGCAGGAGTCTCTGCACCCTGCCATGGCAGAGGTAAAGCAGGGTCAGTTTAGGGGAAGAAAACTGAAAACTTGCTGGAAAAACTTGTGACGCCGTAGAGGAGAGTTCCAGGCGAGCCAAAGGCTGCTCCCCCAGTGCTGGGGTGGGCTGGGAGCCAGTGTGGTTACAGTACCTGTTGGTGACACAGACGGCCCAGCTGGCCATGGGACAGTGGCTGTGGGTGATGGGGAGCCTGGTGACACAACTGCTTCTACCTGTGGGGTGAGTCAGAGCCTGTGGCCCTGGCTGTACTGTCTGTCTTGGGATGCTCTGGCTGTGCTGCCTGCGGTCGTGCAAACCAGCACACCCGTGGCGGCTGGAGTGGTGGCCTCATTGCCCTAGGAGTGAGTAACAGGAGAGCTTTTCCCTTCCTTTTGTTTGTTTTTATAAGTCAAAGATGAGACTGAACTTTGCTTTGAAGAGGCTGCGCCGCAGCCCCGGGGCTCCCTACCAGCCACGGTTCCCGGGAGCTGCTGCTGCGGGTGGCATCTCTGGGTGTGCAAACACCAAAGCCATGAGATTTCAGACCCACACCAGTGCAGGCACCAACAGGATGGGATATATTGGCACCTGTCTCCCAGCAATAGTTTTTTCTTGGTTTTTCCCCAGTCCCAGCTCAAAGAACTGGCTGTGGGTTCACATGGAAAAAATAAACCACAACCTTTTAGTAGAGAAGAAGGAATTGTACACTTCAAATTGAAAGCAAGCTATATGTTTACATAAATCTCTTAGTTTTTAAGCCAAGACTGTGATTCAAGGGGAGGGTCTGGGTTAGCAGGAGGGAAAGCAGATACTTTCCTGTCTGGTCTGAACTCCTGGGTTCATCCGTCCGGTAAACACGCCACGGGATGTCGGCAAGTCCCACGCTCACATGTCTTGCAGCCCACAGTGGAATAAGAGGTGGTGATCTCATCCCCACCGGGGATGGCCCTGGAAGGGCACTGTCCCCGCTTCATCATTTTTTTTTCCCCTCATTGGATTTGCACCCAGTTCAAAGGAGCTGGGAGCAGGAAGGATATACAGGAATGAGGACTCCTGGGAGCCCTTGGGGCTCTCTGGTCATGAACCTGGGTTGCTCCATCTAATGCCCCTCGTTCGTAGTGTTTGCACCACCCTCTCCAATGATTTTAGGGGGGCTCAGAAGTTAGATTTCATGGTTTTAGCCAAATTTACCAAAAAGCAGATTGACAGATGGCCCCTCCTCCCCCCAAAAAGAAAGGAGAGGAAAAGGGTAAGGAAATTTGAGTTTAGAATGAACTAAACTATTAAAGTATTAATACTAAAATGAAAATAATAAGAAAATAATGAAATAGATATTATATATACAAAACTGTATGAAGCTCCCAGGATGACGATCAGGTCACCAGCAAGCATTGGGAAAAGTTCCAGAGTGGACTTGGGGACTGACAGGAGCTGGATTCCAGCTCTGGAGTTAGGAATGCTCAGATCAGGGTCAAAAGCAGACAAACAGACAGGGTCCTCCTTGGACATCAGCCATGGAAGAGAGTTGATCCTTTGATCCCTCAGCTTTTATACTGAGCATGATGTGGATGGGATGGAATACCCCAGTTGGTCAGTTTGGGGCCACCTGTCCTGTCTGCTCCTCCCCACAGGGGTGACCCCTCGATGCTTTTCTGCTTCCGACCCTCCAATGGGGCAAATAACACAATTCCCTGCCCTTGGTTGTTCTAGGAATAAATATAAACAAGGGCCTCTCTGCACCATTCCTTGGTATGATCAGGTCTTATCCCTGTGAGAGTGAAGTTTCTGAACAATCTGCTGTTAATTTCAGAGTTCAGTTAGAAGAGGCCCAGCTAAAAAAGTAAAATTACAAACCAGAAAATTGGTTCATTTTACCTCAAACCAGGACACAAGCCCACATCCCCCTGCCCCAAAACACTATGCTCATCCTCCGAGTACATCGTCGATCCCTGGGAATATGCATTTTGTGGGAATTTACAGTTTCCTAATGCTGCTGATGGGGGCAGCCTGCCTGGGCAAAGGCAGTTGTGCGGGGAGAGAGGGACGTCGCTGCGGGGAGCCGTGTCCCAGGGAACGGCGAGTGCCGGCTGGCCAAAGGGCTGCGCTGATTTAGCGCAGGGTAATCTCTGCTGCCCACTGCCATATGGGAGTGTCAACAGCATTTACCGTGCAGAGACGCAGGGCTGGAAGGGACCCGGGGAGCCGAGGCAGCTGGTGCCTTGCCCCAAGGCAGGATCAGGCCCCAGAAGACCCTCGCTGACAGATGATTTTCTAACTTGCTCCTGCCGGGAGAGTGATCCTTCTGACACCCCATCTGCATCCTCCCGACCAGCCCTTTGCCAGCTCAGCCAAGCCTGAGGAGCACCAGCTCCTCCGCAGCAACAATTTTGATAGAGGCACACAGGGAAACAGTGATGCAGAACACTTCAGTCATGATTTTTTTTTTCTTTTCTAATGACCTGGTTTGAGGTAAAACTGTATACTTTTTTCTCTTTTTTTAAAGTTTGTTTTTATTATTTATTATTTTGTTATTTATTTATATTTTCATTAAAGTAGTTTAGTTTTTTATAAACTCATAAATCTCTTTAATCTATTCTTCTCTCTTTTTCTTAAAAGGGGGAGGGAGGGACCATCATCTGTCCTTTTTATTGGGGAAAACCATGACAGCTGGGTTTGGTGTGAAGGGGAGGGATGCTGCCCCCACATTTGCAGTGTGACCAAGGATAATCATCCTTACAGGAGCCTCTCACTTCCACTGGCAGGTTTGGAGGCTTGGGTGAACAACAGATTTGCATTTTACAGCAAAACTGCCCAGGGTGGTGCCCTCACGTGTCAGGGACCCGTGGGGCTCGCCAGGGGCCTGCCTCAGCATGGGGAGGCTGACCCAGCTCCCGGATGGGCACAGGACCAAGGGGATGGTGACAAGCCAGGTGTGACCCACAGAGCTGGGGATGTGGCTGACAAGGGCACTTGTGTTTTTAAAACAAGTTTGAACCGTCTCGACTGGCATGTACTTTGCCTCTCTGTACAATGCAATCGATCTAAAATTTGATGCAAGTTTAAGCAGCACTCAGAGGGGCCAAATGTTAACCCTGTATAATTTATTTCATCTTAGTTAATTTTCAAGCAGGGCACTGAGGAAGATTAATTTTGCATCTCTCCATGTCGTCCGTGCTACAGGAGCAGCAGCATAGCCGCAGATACTGCAAGTGTCTTCTTAGGTTTTATTCAACTGAGCTCATTTTTATCTCTTTAATCATAAAACTATAAAAACAAGATGATATCGCCACTGGTAATTACTTAACAGGCCACTGGGCAAGAAAGAGCACATTTAACTTAGTGGTATATGCAAAGGGTATTTTGGGGGTATTAACGACCTTGAATATTGAAGCTAAGAGAGTGAAACAAATGTATGGGGTTACAATGCATTTAAAATCTAGGAGGGAAATAATAAATCAGCTGAATCGTTGCAGAGAAATTGAAAATTGTGGAGAGAGAGTAACAAAGCTACGTGGAGACTGAAGGACTTATGCCTGTTGCTAAGAAAGGTAATGAGAATATGCAATTTGAATAAGTCTAAACTGCCCTTGAAATATCATTATAACTTATCTGAAAATATATTTACCATTTGTGTGATTTTCCCAAATGTGATACATCTCCTTGCATTTTGTTCATTCAAAGCATCTGAAATATATCTGAAATAAACCCATGTTGGAGTTGAAAATAGCATAATGTTCCAGGAAATCAAATCAAAAGCATTTTATAAGCAGTAGGGCTTCCACAGGAGAGTATCCCTGTGCAGAGATACAGTAGCAGCATCCAGGTTAATTTTCTTTTCTTTTCTTCCTCCTATAAATAATTGGCCAAAGGGAATGAAAAGCATCAGTCACTTTAGAAAGCCAACCATCACAGCAGTGCTCTGCTGAACATCAAAATGCCGAGTATTAACTTTGTTGGTGCCACTTATTTCTCTCCTTATGGCAGTTAGCTGTCACCAAATGCCTGGTCACACGTACCTGCTGCCATTGCCCACGAAAGGTGTCAGCACGGTAATTGGGGACACTGGGGAAGCCAAAGAGGTGCAGTGATTTGAGGACTCAATCCAAGGTTTATCAAAGTCTTTGGGAACTATCACATGGGCTCCCACAGCCTCGGCAAAGACACAGCCCTTTCCCTGTACCCGCATCTGAGCAAGTGCAAGAGGTGTTACTTAATAAGCTTGAGCAGAGAAACAGAAGAAGAGATTTTCTTTGAAAGTATGTGCCAATCTCCGAAATACTATTTCCAGCAAAAAGGCCACTTAACAGCTAGTACTGCTGCAGACAGAAGAGGAAAATGAAGCCTTCCCCACCTCTCAGTGCAACAAATGCTGGTAAATGGCTCTGAAATAGGGGCTCAGGCTTCCTCTGTGGTTTGCTCTGTTTATAAATAACATTTACATTTTTATATACTTTGAACCAACGTTTTGAACAGTCTTGGAGACTGTTTCAAGTCACCCACAAGAAAGCGGTAGAGTTAATTTTAAAACGTGGCTGCAAGCCACGTTTTATCAATGAAAACTTAGTGGTTTTATTAATGCAGCCTCCCCTTATATGGACTGAGACTGTATGCAAAGATGTTGCCCCTTCCAAAGAAGGCACAAACTGCTTCTTTTTAACAAACATCCCTCTTTGTGTGTGTAAAATCCACACTTTAACCTATCTGTGAAGAGGCAGAGTAGAAAAGAAAGTGGAAATAAAGGCAGTGAGACATGTTTGCTACCATCCAAATGAGTAGGTTGGGGTTTTTTGGTTTTGGGGTGGGTTTTTTTGTCCCTTTCTTAAAGATTCAACCCCCAAAAGTCAGGAAAATCAAATGTATGGTTCCCCCAACAGCCATAACTCTGCTCACAGCAGAGAAAGAGCAAGACATAAATATAACCTTGTACCCAGCAGTACATGCGACATATGTGCAAGGAGGTAAGTTATGGGTGCTATGGGAACCATGATTTTGAATGTCCTGACTTGTGAGTTTAAATTCTCAAGTCCCATATTCTGGAGACTTTCTTTCCTTTTTGCACTGTGCAGTTATAATGTACTACAGCTCTTGCTCTCCTTTATGCTGGCCCAGCAATTTGGATCCTGCAAGTGGCTGAAGCCTCTGTTCTTCATGAGAAAGTGGTCACAGTTGTTATTCGCAGATTTTCAAGGCCAGATTCAGCTTTCTTTGTACCACAAAGCTTCATGCTGGTCTGTGCCATTCAACTCTAAAATGGCAGGTGAGACAGGGCAGCACATGTAATGAGTAACCACATGGGAGCCTCTGATGGCCTTCACCATGCTCCCTGGAGATGTGTGTGTGTGTGCTGGCACCTCAACTGCCCCATCCCTGGAGGGGTTCAAGGCCAGGCTGGATGGGGCTTTGAGCAACCTGGTCTAGTGAGAGGTTTCCCTGCCCATGGCAGGGCAGTTGGAACTAGATGGTCTTTGGGGTCCCTTCCAAGCCAAACCACTCTATGATTCTGTGTGCAGAGGTGACAGCCCCCCACCAGCTGGATGCCTACGTGTCAGTGAAGCAAAAGGTGTGAGAGATCACGGTGTCTGTTTGCTTGAGATTTTAACACGTGTACCTTCAGGGGGGCAGAGCTGGATTAGTTACGTCCCGCCAATTTGCTTTGTCATCTCCCTGCCAATGAATTTGCACATCTCTTTTAAACTCCTACTTTAGTTTCCCAGGTGAGTCTTTCAGACATTTGGAAGATTTTCACTAAGTGTCATTAAAAGAGAAAGTCTTCTGTGCTTTGCATTTCAATTGGACTTGGTATCCTAAGGAGTAGGTATTGAAGACTCCATAAATTCCTCACAGAGCTGCTCTGTTCTCTTGCTACTGATACTGATCTACTATTAAAACAATTTTCACAGAAATTATCATTAAAAAAATTAGTATAAAATAATGGCTGCCTGGCTGTCCTTTAAAACAAATTTGCTAAACTGTTAAGAAAATTTGTCAGGTCCAGGTAAAAACTCTGCTGCCTCCCTTCCAGCCATGGGCATCTCATGCTGAGAGGGGCCATGGGAAGAGGATGAAATCTAGGGAAGAGGCTGCTCAGCAGCTGGAATGTCAGAAGGATTTTCCAGACCCGTTTTTGCAGCTCCATGGTACATACACAGTAATCCTGTCCGCGCAGTAAGTGTGAATAGACAACATGCAACCCTAAAAATAAAACCCTAAATCTGAACAACAAATCCCGTTGTTTGGATTACCAGGAGAGCCTCTCCTGTGGATAACTAGACATATTCTGGTTGTGGAGGTAAAGCCCAAGCTCATACTGCATCTAAGGAAACATCTGTGATGTTGTATCAAGTCCAAGTTTATCTTTTGGAGCCTGTTTATGGTTTCAGGACTGGTTCAGCCACCTTTCTGCTGCATATCCACTCTTAGCCAGAGACAAGTAGAGGTTACAGAACTTTTGGGTGTGTTTTGAAAAGAATTACGTTTCAGTTCAAGCTGAAAGCTCTTTAATTACATTAAAATCCATCTCCAGGAAAGCCAGATCCACATGTGCAAGTGCTTTGATCGGTTCCAGTATGCCCTTAAAGGCTCTGTTGATTTGCAAGCAGGGTTTGCAAAGCTGAGTTGGTGCTCTGTCACCCTGTTAAAAATACGTCCAAATGACAGACCATCTCCTATATATCCTGCCCGACTGCAAATCTTCAGTCCTGAAGTCCGGGAATATTTAACCATACCAGACTTACTGAAGGCCTATGGAAGAAGGAATGACATGGTGTAAATAAGCTCCACCTGACTTTTTTTTTTTTTTTTTGCCATGCTTTGTGCAAATTTAACATGCAAGTCAGGTGTCACGGTAGCTGTTGGAAATATGTAAGGCTGACAGTATTTGGTAATAAAATAATAATCGCTGCGTGTATCTCTGATGGAAAGAGATTCACATCCTTTTGAATCCCTAATTGTGTGCCACACTACATTAGAGACAGATAGTTCATTGTCTCCACCTTTCAGAGATGGGAAATTCAGAGCAATACGCAAGACGTTCCAGAAATAAGCTGGTTTAATGAAGCAGCAAATTAGACCCTTCTATCTCTTTATTTAACATGTAGTTCCTTGAATTTATCAGAGTTCATTACAGAGGTGCAAAATAGAAAAGAAGCTGCAAAATTCATTTGTGATTAGAGCTAATGTTTTTGAAAATGGCTTTTCATATTTTTCTAGATAACAGCTATTATTTATTATTAAATTTATGTCACGTTTGCTCTAATGAAATTACATCCTCTCCCTTCCCTTATTTCTATTGTTTATGGTTTGAGTTCTATAAAAGAAAGAATCATAAAGATGCTGCACGTTTCTTGCCAACTACAGTGCCTTTGACACGGCTTTTGATAGCTTACTCCTGTGACTCATGTCAGAAGAATGGTTTTAAAATTCCCTTCCCAATTTAATCCTTCTATAACACTTGACAGATAATGAATCTAAGTAAATGTGTTGATGCCTTCCTCCCTCCTCCCCCCCAATTTCAGTTTCAGACATGGACTGAGTAATGGACTCGAGGCTGTAAAGTTAAGGGAGGAAAACAACCCTGTAAACAGCAAAATGAAAATATGAAGAGCTCCTGCTTCTTTCCAAGGTCTGCTCCCCATCTGGCAGGTGAATAGGTGCAAACTGAGGGAGGGTTATGTCCACCCCAGTGGCATGTCCCTGACAGCACTGATCAGAGCTGAAATGAGGGAGCTGGAGGATGGTGACATTAATTTTGCTGTTGTTTGTCGAATGTTATCGTGTGTAGGGGTACAGGAGCCAGTGTCAAGCACCCAGCTGCAGCCAGAGGTAGAATGGGGACCTTTTTCAGTACATAGAGAGCTCCTCATCCTGAGCCTGCCCTGGGATGCTCTCCCCAAAGGAAATGATTCCAGATGCAGCCTCTACCCCTGCCTGAGCCCTTCCAGGCTTCCTGGAGCCCTTAGAAATAAGCCAGGGGGGCAAGCAGTGGTGGTCCAGGAGGGACCTGGTGGTGCTCCCAGAGAGACACACCAAGCCCCGTCCTCCTTTGCTGTGTCCAAGGGAGCTGTAACCTTTCTCCCCAACCTCATGTCCTACCCCACAACTGCGGTCCTGATTTTGGTGGTGGTGTTGTAGGTACCATCACAGCTTTCTGAAGGGGGGTTTGTGTCTTGGTGCGAGTTTGATAAAGCACTTTTAAAATGCGTAATTTTAAGCGACTCTGATTATGGAGTTACTTAAGATAATGTACTGTCAGCCCACTAATTCACTTACCTATGTAATACCTTTTTTCTGCTTTCGTTAATATTTGTGTGCATTATTAATAGTTAATGGTCCTTATTCCAGAATACCAGACATGGAATCACCGTTTCTGACGTAGGATGTTAAGTGAGCTACTTGTGTTATTTTTGAAAAGGATCTCCTGTAGTGTTATTTATAATGACTAATGTTACTTTGCTCTGCTCTTTCTTTCCAGCCTCTCTCTTGTTGCAGTGTTTCTTCTCTTTCTTCTTAATGTGATGAAACCCAAGTATGAATGGGGAAAAGTTCATTCGTAATGTGGCCAGTCCTGTGGTGTCAAGCCGAGAAAGTTTGTGGTTATTATTTCCTCCTATGGGGAGTTTGTGGATGACCATCTCGGCTTTGAGAAAAGCAGCTTCTTTGGCAGACCACGTGCAATCTCTGGGCAATCGAGCCCAGAATTTCCCCAAGTTTATCCTGTGCAACCAGCAGTGCCCTGGGTCAGACAGCCACTCCAGCCCCGGGAGAGGAGGGATTACAGCATTTATTCCACAGGCTCTTTCTGGCTGGGTTTCTGATGAACTCAGCGATCGGTGCTTGTGTTTTTTTTTCCTTCTCGTTCTCTTTCCACAAAGACCACACAGGGCTCCCGCACCAGATATGTGACTAAGTGACCTTGCTTGTAAGTTTGTTAAATACGCGGCTAGGAATCAGCTGTAGCAATCTCCCCACAGAGTTCAAGAAACACAAGGCAAAACTCATTATTCAATACCTTGTTTCATGCTTTGGAAACAAAAGCAACAACCTTAGCACTTCCTCCTCTTATGGCCATGCGGTTTCCGACAGTCTTTTCAACTCACAATGAGATTTAGCACAGGAGAGGGATGGTTGTGCCAGAAACACCAAGGTGGAATCTTTCTGACAAAAAAAAAATAAAAAAATTAAAAAATGGACTGAAGTTTGTAGAAAAACTGAATTCCTGTACGGAAGAACAAAGCTAATGACACCTTTGTAAAGGTCTTTGGCGTTGTCCCCCTGACTCCTGCTACGTCAGGAGTATGTTTGTGGAAAGTCTGTGAGATCTCACTGAGCGAACTTGCCAGAGATTCGCTTTACGCCAAAAGAAACGTCTTCCCGTGGATGCCTGCAGCAACCCGGGTTAACTCATGGATTAGGTTGGGCTGGAGATGCTGGGAACACGTAGCTATTCTCCCTCCCTGCGTCACTGGGTAGAATTGCTGCTGCCAACAGGGCTGGCAGAGAGGAAAAGCTTTTTTCAGAGTGATCGGTATCGTCTCGCAAACTGAAAAGAGCGAAAAAACCTCTGTGGCTGTGCACCTCCTCCAGTAGATTAAATCTGAAGGCAGGAGTGCACTAAAAGTATGTTTTCTGCTAATAGGCTGAGCAAAAGTGACAGGGAAGTCAGTGCAACATGGAGCATGCACCTTACTTTTTGCTATTTTCCTGATGATCTTGTCTTACCCAAGGCATTTTGCATCTGAGTGCAGTTATCTCTCATCCCTGGTAAGGAAGCATCGTGAAATACAAATACTTGAAAGTTTAGGCTCCTGTAAACCTGTAATTACTCACAGACTTTACAGCCATGCAGGAGTATAATAGTAATAAATCTTTAAGATTATTATACAGCAAACTTTAGAATACCCTGAAATATTATTTTCTTTATATTCGGAGAACTTCAAAATACAAATGAGTTTCTCCCAGCTATGACTAGATACTGTGTCAGGAAGGGCTGGTGTTGTGGCTGGGGCTGCAGAGATAGGCAGGTACTGCATCCAGCGTGCAGCATCCTGCAGCCCAGGCCCGGACCTGCTCCTGTCTGTATGTAACCCAGCGCCAAAGGCAGGGGCTACTCCAACCTCTGGAAAGACCAGCATCCCTAAGACTTGATTTCTGCAACTCCCTGGGCAGGAGCATCCAACCTGCTGCCTCACTGGTCCCTTCCTGGCCCATTACCAACAGAGAAGCACCAGCCATGGGGACTGGGACCAAAAATACCAGCGTGCAAGATTACAGCAGCAGTAGCAGTGGTTCAGTGCTCTCCTTTTAATTAGCTGCTTTGGCTATTATTAAAACACTGCAAGGGCTGGGGCAGGAGCACACAAATACCTCAGGGCTTGCTCACTCCTGGCGCTGCCCTGCTGAGCAGTGGGGCCCGGGACCGCTGCTCACCCTCCTCCTGCCCCAGCAAGCCGAGCTTGTGGTTGGGATTGCCAGTGCCCTTTGGCTATCTCAACAGCAGCAGAGTGAGCCCCAGCTGCAGCCTAGAGCTGTCTGGGCTCTGCTGAGCACTAGCGCCTTCATGTCACCCAAAGGCTAGCCTGCACAGCCTCGCAGGAGCCACCATCAAACCTCAGCCAAGAGCCCTAAAATGATTAATCTCCATACTAACACAGCCCTCGTGAATATACCCAGGGCTCTAACCTTAATGAATCACATAAAATGTTATGCCCTTTGGAAAGGCAAATACAACCCCAGTAATTATGAGCTACTCGCTTTTTTTTCCCTCCTTGACGTCCAGCTCTGCCTACTCAATTTGCTGTCTCTACATGCAAATTTTCTTTGCCTTTGCCTTTGGAGGGGCAGCAGATCGTCAAGCCATCTCTGATGCTAAGGTCCCCCTACCCCAACATTGCAAGCACCAGCACGTGTTTGGAAGCACAGAAGCAGATGCTGGAGGTACAAAGTGGAGATGGTAATTACTTACTCATTTCCCAAATGAGTATACGAGAGGTGGTCCTGACCCAAACCCAGCACTCCCCAGCGACTCACCCCAAAGAGGAGAAATGCCATTGGGCAGGGCTAGGGAATGATGCCTCCTTCCCTTGGGTGTTTGGGGGTGCAGGTCTGCAGCAGTCTGACCTGAGGAGCTGGACCAGCTTGGGGGTCCTGCGGTGTTGAGCAAAGAGCCGTGGTGTGACTGGCATGCAAAAGGCTCTAGCAGCAGCCAAGAAGCAGGGGTGCTCCGCTGTCCCCTCTGGGACCTCCATGGCATAGCCCAGCCTTTGAAGCTGCAATGGTTGGGGCTGATGCTGGGGGAAAGAACTGAGGATTTGGTTTGTTCTTTTTCAAAGGCTTTATTCCTCTGACAGCTGAGCTGGAGTCAAACCCGACCGTCCACTGAATTCAGCCTTTTTATTTTTTCCCTCTTTAAGTTTCGAGTTTGCACTTTACATACAGTCAGGGCAGGCTTAAGCTTGACTGTCAGAATAAAAGCCTTTTCTTTTTATATCTTTTCCTCTCCACAGTTCAAAACACCTCCAGCCCCAGCGATGTCAGCTTCAAAGGCTCCCCTGTTCTGCAGCCACGGCTTTCGCCTGCTGCAGCCTATTTTGGTGTCTCTTGATGGCCTGCAGATCTGAGGATGGTCTGTGGGGTTTCGGTTGTTGAAATAAGAGTTCTTAGGGTGTAGGAAAGCAGGGGGCTGTAGATAACAGCAGGTCGTGCTCACCCTGCACCCAGGGTGCTGGGAGCCGCAGTGAGGAAGCCGAGATGAAGGGAGCTGGAGTTTCTCATGCTTGGGGATTGCTCTGTCCTGCTGCTGAGAGAGTCGTGATGAACTTGTCCTTGTATATAAAAATGTCAAGAGCTTCTCCAGCTTATCACAGAATGATACAGGGTTGGTAGGGACTTCTGGAGATCATCTAGTCCAACCTCCCTGCCAAAGCAGGTCCACCCAGAGCAAGTTGCACAGGAACTTGTCCAGGTGGGTTTTGAATGTCTCTGGAGACAGAGACTCCACCACCTCTGTGGGCAGCCTCTTCCAGTGCTCTGCCACTCTCAAAGTGAAGAAGTTCCTCTTCATGTTTAGATGGAACTTCTTATGTACAAGTTTGTGTCCATTTCCTCTTGTCCTGTCACTGTGCACCACTGAAAAGAGACTGGCCCCATCATCCTGGCACCCACCCTATAAGTATTTAAAGGTGTTGATCAGATTCCCCTTCAGTCTTCTCTTCTCCACACATTGCTGGCTCATGGTCATCCTGTTGTCCACCAGGGCTCCCAGGTCTTTTTCCTCATAGCTGCTCTAATCCAACATAATTATGAAAGAAACATAAACAACCAAGGCCAAAGGAAAGCCCCAGCTACCAGGGGAGGGGGAGCTAATTCCTGGATGCTGCTGGTTGAAATCAAGTTAGGGGTTAGCTGTGGTAAAACTTTCTCTTCCCGTCCTCATTCTGGGCAGCTTTTCTGGTAGAGGAAGTTGTTGGAGATGACAATAAAGATGATAATGTATGGAGTGATTTCTTTAAGTTGCTGACTTATTGAAACACACACCTTATTTTGTTTTCCCCTAAGTTTGCGTTTAACATTAAGCAAACAGGACTATTTATTTGGAGAAAATTACGTGCATGATCGAGTATGTTGTTTTCAACAGAGTATCTTGTTTATGCAGTTAAGGACAAGTAAAATCCGTGTCCATGAAAATTGCTCCTGCTTTATTAAAAATCCATGCAAATTGCTGGCCATGTCACACCAAGCTGTAACCAGGAAGGGCAGAACAAGGAGCAGACATGGGGAAGTTTCAGCTAATAACTTTCATTCACACAGGAGAAGGAAACAGCAGGAAAAGGTCAGCGTAGGCTAACAGTTATCCATTTTCTTCAATGGAAGATACATTCCTCTCTATCTTTTCTCCTAGGCAATTATCATAATTACGTGAGCAAGCCATGTAGCAGACTTCTGACTGAACAAGCTATCAGCACTGGCTATGAGAGGTAAGTCACTTGACATTATGCCAGTTAAACACAAAGCACTTGCTGCTTAAAATGTCATCTCAGACAAGACAATGAAATGAATTGGAACTGTCCCAGCTCTGACTATTAACCTTGGCAGGATGAAGTGCGCAAGGACACCATGATGGCAGATGCGAAAAGGAACTCAAATAGGTAGGAGAGAAAAGGTTTTGTGGGGGGATTTAAATACCCGAGTGGTCTGTTGGGAACTGACTTGTTCCTGGTCTTTACCACATTCATCAATGCAAAACTAAGGGATTGCTGGTTACATCGCTCGCTGGAATTTAGGGTAAACTGAAGGAAACATTTCATCATCTGTAGTGTAATCGTTCTGCCTTGCTGCAGGAAGTTGAGTAATTGGGTTTAGAAAGAGTTGGATTTAGAAAGAGCTGGAGCAGTACCTGCCGGTTCCGCTCTTGATACATCTGACAGGTCTAAAGACAGTTGTTCGTGCAACTGTGTGTTGAAGGACCTCAAGCAGATGACTCAATGCTTTCTCAGAAACAGGACTCTTGAACGTCCAGCACTGCAGGACAATCCTGGCTGGGCAAGGATAGTCATAAGAAATCCCACTTCTGATTTCTTCATGGAGCCACTCCATGGAGTGATCAAGGGAGGTGCTGCTTTAGGAAACGGTGCTGTTCCCCAGAAAGTATGTGATGAACTGAGCTTAGGAATCCATGTTTAACTGGCTTCTCACTGCAGCATGCTGCTGGCCTGGCACTGACATGTATTGGTCACTGAGGAATTCCTAAATTAGATGTACCATGATTGGAATTAATAGCAATGTAAAAGAAACAGCACTCTGCAAAATATGAATTATAGCTCTCCGTAAGCACCAGCCTGCTGGTTATACAGCCCTGAACCCCGAGGAAGCTGGCCGCAGGTCATCGTCGGACTCAGCAGTTTTTGGATGAGGCTCGAGTTAATGAATATGAGCATTTTGAACATTTGGGGGTTCTTTTTGCATTTTTTAAGCTCTGTTTTCAAAAATTAGCGGTGTACTGGCAAGAGATTTGCTATATAGCATTTGAAAATCTAGCCTTTAGAGTGAGAGACTGCAGACTTGTCCCAGGCAAACAGCCATCTCCTCTCTGGGGGCAAAAGCCCACTTATCTTAATGAATCTACCACATGTGTGAAACCTTGGTTTTGCGAGTCTGGTCGCTTGCCTTATTTCCAGCAGGGTTTCATCAGCTGGTATTACCCCAGCACAGGGTTAAAATAGCTCTCTTGAGCTCAAGTGTATTGTCAAGGCAACAAGAAACAACGTTAAGATCTTATTCAGCCATTCACCACAACCCCATTATCCTCAGGCAAAGCTGTTTCTGTGGAATCCCGGTCACAAGAAAGATGCTCCTTTGGTGATGGGAGATGTTGGCTTCTGGGGAGATGGAAAATGTCATTGCCACATGGTCCTGGGCTGGCTTTGCTGGTTTGACATGGTCAGTAGAAGGGGAAAATGCACTGTGTGAACCTGGGAAGTTAAATAGTTGGTGCAGGTCCATGACTGCAGCATGGAGATGTTGGCTAACAAGGCTGGTCTGCAGTAGGGAGAGATGAGCCCAGCCTGGGTGTGTGCGGCCCGAAATCCCATGCCATTTCCCAGGAGGACCCAGGAGACAGAATTAAGACAACATGCAGTAGTTTTGAGATGGCAGGACTGCTGCTGAGGGGCCTGCTGAGTTGCATGGCCCAACACAGACAATCTCCACTGCACCTTTAGCCTCTCCCACCCCAACCACGCTCTTTTTGCCGCTTCCTCTCCCTCAGCCCCATGCCATCTTCGTCCTCCTCTCCCTCCCTTCCTCCCATCTGTGGTCTAGTGGCTTCTACACAGATAACGAGCTGTTTAGGGGGATGAAAAGCATCTTCCCAGCACTCAGCTAGCCGCTGAGGCAGGCAGCCAGCACCAGCCTGCATTGCTGGGGGTTTGGGTTTTTTTGATCTTTGCCATAAAAGCAACCAATTTGAATTCCTGGAATAATTAGCTGCCCTTTGCACTAGTGGCTCTTGAAGAGTTAGCTGGCAGAAGAACAGAGCGGGGAGAAGGAGGGTGAGGTGGATAATTTGTCCTTTGTAGCGGCTCGTCTTTAGGAGATGATGCAGTAGGTCATGCTCTTCCCTCGAAAGCCAGGGCTTGGTGGGCTTCCCTGCCTGTCTCCTGCCCGCAGCCACCTCCTCCTGCCCTGACCTAGGATTTGCGTCAACCTCTCGGTCAGAATAACCCAGCCAAGCCAGTGGTGACTATGTTTGCAGTGTCCTGTGCGCAGGATTCACCACAGGGACTGCTCTTTGTCAGGGTGCCTCGTGTTTGGCTAAAAGATAAACCCAAGATGCTGACTTCTCGGTGGTGATAAAGACTCTGTGGCTTTTCCTGGGGAAAATCCAAATAGATCTAAGCTCCCCATTGCCACTTCATTTTCTACATCCTGAGAAAAAAAAAAAAAAACAACAACAAAAGAAACCTGCCCTAAAACACCAAGCCAGTGGTGGGGCTCTTTTTCTTATCTAGTCCAGAGTGGTTCTTTAATGTGGGCATGTGAAGCCAAGTGATTGCCAGTTGTCCCCCCAGTTTACTAAGTGCTTGGGGATTCTCCGCAATGTAAGTCACTAGAGGGACATTATAATTTTCTAAGTTCATACTTAAGAGAGTAGTAAGTGAAGTTTCCATGTTGGCTCTGGTGAGGGGGAGCATTTTGCAGACATCTCCACAGAGTTTTTAATGCTTACTTTTTGCTAACATGCCATTTCACTGGAATTTTCACCTTTCTGAGCAATCTTGAGTACGGGCAAAAGGGAGAAAAAGGAATTTAGTGGCACTCCAGGCCCTGGAGGCACCTCAGCTGTTCTCTGCTGAGAATACCTACCTTTTCATGGCAGTGGCAGTAAAAGATGAAGCAGCACAAAGTACATGGGAGAAGGAAAAGTCAGAAATTATAAAAGTAAGAGAAAAAAAACTCATGGGAGACCTGAAAGCTGAGGCAGATTAGAAAGTTGAATGACATCCTTCTGTGTATGTGTCCTCTATGTTTCTCCCTTGGATGACCAACGTCCAGAGCATGAGGAAAGGCTGGAGAGCCATGAAGCTTCTAATCCCTCGTTAGCAGTGGTGAATTCCCCATCCAGTGAGATGTACAGAAACGTGGTCCTACCCACACTATTGCCTCTACTTCCCCCCCAGCAGGTCACCCCCCCAACACACACCCTGTCACACACCTCAGATCCACCATAAATACCCCAAATTAACATGAAAAAAGCGATAGCCATCACACACCTCATGAAGACAGCAGGACAGAATGAAAGTGAAGGGCAAGGGACTCTAGGGGTGAAATTCCCAGTTGATTCTGGGAATTTGCAACACCCAGGATGTCAAAACCCAAACAACTGACTGTTGTTTGTGGGTATAGTTATATCCTGACCTAACATGTAAATGGGGGGCAGAAGCACAACCCACCTTCTATCCCCTTGCTGGCCACCACCACCACATTCCAGAGAAGGACTGGGAAAGCAAAACAGCAAAACCAAAACAGAAACTAAACTGTGTGCTAAGGAGGAAAAAAAAATTGCCTGGTTGCTGCAGGCAATCTGAGGAAGCCATGCAGCACGGGTATAGTACAGTAAATAAAATGGGAACAAGCAACCTCTTCTTGGTCCCCTTGGAGATAGTGGGAAACCAGGGATTAGCAGCATTCATAGTGGTCCCACTGGTTTCCATGATGAGGGACCCAGAGGAGACTTGTGCTGTGCTCGGGGAGGCAGGGGCACGTACGCAGGCGCCACAGGGACGTGCAGGCAGCAGGGTGGGCTGCAGGCAGGGACCCACTGAGGGTACAGACAGAAATGGCAGGAACCAGAGGGACCCGTGAGGGCCCTGGCAGGGAGGAAAGATGGGCTGGTTTGTTTGTTTATTAAATCCAGGCTTACAAAACGTGCTCAGCTTTGGTCTAGCCAGCTCCCATTGAGGCATGCGATTAATCACTGCAGAGCTACAACGATGCCCTCCTGAATAACCCGCCTGCAGTTCTTGAATTTGGTAGATTTCTATGGCTGTGGAAGCATTTTCATCTCCTTCCCCATGGCCCAATAAGTCCCATCTCAATGAAAAACTACTTCACTCGGTAGGTTCAAGCATGCAGGGAGAGAGTGTGGCTCCACCAGCCAGTCCCCTACCCACAGCTTGCAGCTACTCACTCATTTCGGTGTGCAAAGGAAAGATGTTTCCTCCCAAAAGCAATCAGGAGGAAGAAAAAAAAAAGTTGAAAGAATGTTTCCCCGAAGTCCAGCTAACTCCCCAAACCAATACTGCATCTTCTTGGCAAAAAGTCTGCATTTTTTTAAAGACATATCTGAAAATTACAGAAAGACATTTAGTCCCTGCCCATCACATAAATCCGCAGTTCCCGCTGAATCAGTCAGAATTGGGATGCCTTGGACTTCACAAAGGCAGCCTTACTGATGTGTAGAAGTGTAAATAAAATCTGCGTACAAGCCAAAGGAGTAATTTTTCACGAGCAACTAGAAATAATGAGTTTTGGTTGTAAGTTTGCAGCTTTTCCTTGTTCTACCGCTGCCATCGTTTCACGAGTAGACTCTGTAATATTCCACTTCAATCCCTCTGAGCTCATGGGAGAGCGTGTACTTCGCAATCAAAATGATTCATGCAGTTACATGATCCAAGGCAGAGCAAGGGAGTAAGAATCCCTAATCTAGGACATTAGCACTTATCTGTTAAATGCTCTTTTTTAACATACTGCAGAACCAACCTCTTCTTCCTTACATAAGGTTCTTCATGGACTACTATGACAACGGCAGCACTGAGAAGAGGTGTAATGAGACACAAGGAGCACTAGGAACGCACCACGAGGGCAGCAGCTCATTACATTTATTCTTATCTGACCTCAGAAATACAAACACTTTGAGATGCTTTTTTGTTGTTGTTGCTGTTGCTAAAGTCTTTTGCAAATCTGTTTCGTTTTTATTAGTGCATTCAGGAGGCTGTTTCTTTTTATATGCTGATACTTGACTCGGCCTGCAAGAATATATAACTAAGAATAGAGCTGTGTGGCTAATTGTATGGAGTGAGAATATCCCTGAAATCATGCCAGAAACTTTACAGAGTTTGTTGCTCTATTGGAAAGGACCTGGAGATGAGCTACCGGAATAATTTGGCGGGGACAAAAACCTTGCTTCGTAACGAGAGAGTCAGAGGGCTCAGTGTTAATAAACAGCTGTTGTGGAATTTGTTCCTAGCTTATAATTAAACGTAGAAGGTGAAAATTCCTGGTGTTAGAGGGCATAAGATCATCTACTCGTCCAAATCAGTGGAGTTCAAACGGGAAACATGGTTTTAAGAGTTGTAGCAGTGTGCTGAGGGACATGGTTTGTTCTTCGTTGTTTTAAGTCAATGCTTGATTTCTCTTGAGACACAGGCTAGTTCAAAACACAACTTCTCTCTCTATATTCAGGGTTCACTAATGAACTTGATGGCTTGATTTAGTAGGAATTCAGCCTACAGTTCCTCTTCTAATCCTAAAATCATGTCTCTTTGGACTTTTTTTGAATCAATTAGTTCATTTAATGTCAGATGAAGCCAGAGGCATGCCTGAGGTGCAGTAAACATGACAAAAGACCGCTGTGCCTCACTCAGAACTGGAGATGACGAGGGGTGGTCCCCTTCTTGGTGACCAGTTCCTTGTTTCTTGTACGAGTGGAGGTGCTGCCTCCAATCCTGCATCCCACCCCAGGGCAGATATGGGCTGACCTCTCACGTTTGCCTACAAGTTCATGCAAGCAGCAGTCCCACGGACAACTCCAAAGGCAACTCTAAGTGCGAGACTTGTGTAGAGCAGTCTGAATTACCTTTCATTTTCCACACGTTATAGAATTACGCAGAATGTGGTCTGTATCACGCAGGATCATACTGGTGGGTGCCCGGACTTGCGGAGCAGTTTACACTTCAGATCCCAGCTGGGGTTTACAGTCTCGGTGAGAGCTGCAGGTATGAAGTTTCTGCTCGTCAGCCAGCCTGCTGCTGGTAACTTGTGAAGGCATTGGCCAACTTCAGCCACATCAGAGAGAGAGAAGTAAAAAACTTGGAAGTAATTTACAAAAATCTTTGCAACTTAAAAAAAACCCGTACGGGATAGTTGCGTAAATGGACAGTGACAGGGTGAGAGGCAAAAGAAAACACGGGAACTTCCATTCAAATACAAGGAAAAACTTCTTTAGGATGAGGGTGGCAGAGGCCGCCCATGGAGGTTGTGGAGTCCCCTTCTCTGGTGACCTTCAAAACTCACTCGAATGCAGTCCTGAGTGATGTGCTCTGGGCGATGCTGCTTTAGCAGGGGAGTGGGACTGGGTGATCTCTAGAGGTCCCTTCCAACTCTGACAATTCTGTGATTCCGTGAAATGCTGGGAAACCAAATTGACACCAATACAAGCAGAAAGGATTTCTTTTGCCTTCTGTACAATCCCTGAGACAGAGTAAAAAATATCAAGAAGGTTTTTTAGTCTGGTTGCCTGCAAAGGGGATGGTTTGGGCCAGCCTTTGCTTCACTGAATGTAAATTATTGGCATAAAGCAGAAATGTTGAGTGAGAGGACAGCATCCCAATCCAGGTTACAACTTAGAAATTAAGATACTCTTACATGAACTCTGTGTTCGGGTTATTCCAGGTGCTGAAGACAACTGATTTGAAGTCTCTCATACCTTGGGTGAACTTCCACACCTAGACTACAAATCTGAATAATCATCTGATATAGATGAGTATATTCTTCCTGTACAAGAGTCAGCAAACTTGCGCCACTTTGTTGAATTCAAACCATTGTATGATACATAGTGTGAAAGATTAAACAAATTAGATACTGTCATTATTAAGAGAGTTTTTAGGACAAAAAGTTAATTCTCCTGTCTCATATTATAGGCTTTTTCTCATTGCTTTTATGAGAAAATTGTCTTTTTAGATAGCTGATGTATTCACATTCTTAGTCTTCAAAAATCTGTAAACTCTGTAGCGCATTATCACTTGAACAGGCCAAATAATTATTTGAATGCCTACTCGTAGACAGCTTTCAGTAAAACTGAGGCTTTGAGAAGAACCAGAGTGAGCTACCAGCTGCGCTGAAAGCTAAAAATAGCTTTTCCACTCCGGGTTCTTAAAGCAACTGAAGATTTTTGGATGTCACTCCGGGTTCTTAAAGCAACTGAGGACTTTGTCTCAAATCGAAAGTACCATGATTAATTTGGAATGATATTTCTTGATTCTGATATTAGAGGGTTTATGGTGGAAGACGATGTTTAATGGATTTGTGAAGGTAATCTGGTAATCTGAAGATGGGAGCTCTTGGGGTGCCTCGTGGGGAGAAGCCTAATCCTACCCAAGCACAGCCAAAGCTTTAACTCCACCGAAGCCTTGCCTACAGGGTGACCACGCTGGATCCTGCTGCTGGGGACTTCATATGGAAGGAAAAAAGTTCTTATGAGGTAGGTTAATTTACACTGGGACGGTATTGCCAGTTGGAAAAGTATCTACGTGGAGGAATGGAGGAGATCTGTATTAATTGTGATAACGTAAAAGAGAGGCTAGAGAGCTGCTTCTGCACTCAGCTGGGTCATACACCGTGCTGTCACTCCAGTCCCCAACTGCACTCCAGGGCATTTTTTGGTATTGTACCAAGACAGAAAGAAATGTCACATGTTTCAGAATGAGTTGGCTCAATAAAAATCCAATTATGCAAAAAAAATTTGAAATGAAGAAACAAGGCTCTCCTTCAAAGAGGATCAGAGGAATAAAGGGATTTCTGAAATCCTGGTGCATTTGGGAGATTGGCAATATGAAATTTTACATTTAGGACACTTTGTGACATTTCACTACTTTTGTAGTTGAACAATTATCTAGGAGGTAATGACACTGAAATTCAGAGATTCACCTCTAAATCTAGTATTTTGATGAACGGCAACAATGAAACTGTATTTAATTTATTTTGCATTGCAGTTTTGTAATCACCTGAAGGCCACCATCCTAATGTACCACACTGACCTTCCAGGCTGATGACTGGCAACCTTTCATAAATGATACCTTTTATATAAAATGGCTTTTACAAGAAATTACTAAGTCTACATAAAACTACACAAAATTCTTACCTTCCCCCTTTTTATTTCCCGTCAATTTTGTTTTCGAAGGACCGGGAGGTTTAGAGCTGAAAATGATGATTTGTGTTTTAAAGTTCTGGGTACCTGGGGAGTATGAAAATAATAATTCATCTTTTATGCAAGAGCTAAGGATCTGTCCCTGTTGTTTTTAATACTTTCACGTCAAAATTGGCTTATCCTAATTTGCTTTTAAAGCATCCTCTATGTACTCAGCCCGTATTTGTCCTGAGTGTACTTTTACAAAATAGCTGTAAGCACCCAAAAAGGCCACGTTTGTCATGAAAACACCTCCAGACAGACTGAGCCCCCGAGGGGATGCCGCTAACGAATCGATTCGACAGCTCCTGCCCGGGACTGAGCCAAGCAGGAGCGTGCGGAGGCACTCGGTGCGGTACACGCTCCCCTTCAGCTGCGCTTCAACTCACCCTGGCCGAAGAATGAGACTGTTTGAGGACTGAGGGAAATGTGGGCTCAGCCCACAAAAAGGCTCAGCCTTCCTGTTTGGAATAAAAGAGAATTTGAAAAATCTGAGAAAACAAGGAGCTACGTGTGAGAACGGGACACACCGGAGCGGGAGCACGGCACAGAGGCACCAGAGGGATGGAAGTGGGGACAGAGAGGCAGGAAAAGGGACAGAAAGGGAGTTAAGAGGGAGAGGAAAGGTAAAAAGAAGTCAGTATAAGGAGCTGGAAAAGTCAGAAAAATAAAATGGAGGTGCAAAACAGTGAGAGAGGGGCAGGGAAGGAAAATCTGCATGTGTTTTGTGGGCTGCCACTGGGCTCTGGTGTCCTCTCTCCACAGGGGACGGAGGTGCCCAAAGGGAGCACCATGAGTCACTAAACTTTGGTTTGTGTTAGATTTAAAAGGTGCATGTCTAAAAAGAGGAGCTCACCAAGAGCTTGAGGGAGATCATTGCCCCGCTTTGCTCTGCCCTGTGAGGCTACATGTGGAGTACTATGTCCAGTGCTGGGCTCCCCAGTTCAGGAAAGACAGGGAAATACTGGAAAAAGTCCAGCAGAGGGCTATAAAGATGATCAAGGGACTGGAACATCTCTCTGATGAGGAAAGGCTGAGAGACCTGGGGCTGTTTAGCCTGGAGAAGACTGAGAGGAGGCCTCGTCAATGCTTATCAATATCTAACAGGTGGGTGTCAAGAGGATGGGACCAGACTCTTTTCAGTCATGCCCCGTGACAGGACACAAGGGGCACAAACTGGAACATAGAAAATTTCATCTCAATATGAGGAAAAACTTCTTTACTTTGAGGGTGCCAGAGCCCTGGAACAGGCTGCCCAGAGAGGGTCTGAAGTCTCCTTCTCTGGAGATACTCAAAACCCATCTGGATGTGTTCCCATGAAACCTGCTCTGGATGAGCCTGCTTTGGCAGGGGGGTTGGACTTGATGACCTCTGAAGGTCCTTTCCAATGCCNACTGAGAGGAGGCCTCGTCAATGCTTATCAATATCTAACAGGTGGGTGTCAAGAGGATGGGACCAGACTCTTTTCAGTCATGCCCAGTGACAGGACACAAGGGGCACAAACTGGAACATAGAAAATTTCATCTCAATATGAGGAAAAACTTCTTTACTTTGAGGGTGCCAGAGCCCTGGAACAGGCTGCCCAGAGAGGGTCTGAAGTCTCCTTCTCTGGAGATACTCAAAACCCATCTGGATGTGTTCCCATGAAACCTGCTCTGGATGAGCCTGCTTTGGCAGGGGGGTTGGACTTGATGACCTCTGAAGGTCCTTTCCAATGCCTACTTTTCTGTGATTCTGAGATTTTTAATCAGCGTGGGCACTTCTTGGGCTAAGTGCAGAAAGCAGGAACTGGGGTTGATTCAATTTTGTGAGCCCCATGGGGTAAATTTGCTCCAATGCTTCTCTGTCCCAATCAAGGTGAGGTGCAGCCTGTGTGCTCCCCAACCATGGCCATGCTCACAGCACTGCTGAGGCTCAGCAGAAGCTGAGTTGGGGGCTGCAAACCGTTTCTGGTCAGAAAATGGAGCAGGAGGGAATGTCAGGCTGGCAAGAAAATTGCTGGAGCTGCCGCAGTCCAGGGAGCTTGAGGAACACAGGCAGAAGGGACATGGACACTGGAGCTGAGACAAGCCACCAGGTTGGTTCTGGTGGCTCTGGGCTGCTTCTGATCCACTGCAGCGTGTACTGCAGGATCCCTCTGGACCCGCTGTCTACTGCCCCCACCTCACTGTGGGATGTTCCCTGGACCTGCTGAGGGATGTCCCCAAAACATGTTGGGATGTGTGTGTGTTCCCCCCACCATGACCTGCTGTGCAATGCCCCCCATACCTGCTGTGGGATGTCCCCCAAGATCTGCTGCAGAATGTCCCCCAGACCTGCTGAGGGGTGTCCCAAACATGCTGTGGGATGTCTCCCACAGACCTCCTGTGGGACATCCCTCCGTACTTGCTGAGCCATGTCCCCCTAGACCTGCTGTGGGATGTCCCCCCACCGGACCTGCTGAGGGCTGCCCCCTACATTCACGGGACGCCCCCCGACCGGCCCTGGGACGTCCCCTGGGCTGCCATGAGATGTCCCCGGGACCTGCTGCGGTCTGTCCTCCACGGCCGAGGGCTGCCATCCGCCGGCAGCTGCCCCCCCACCCACTCCCCGCTCCGGGCAGCCGCGGAGGCTCGTCCCGCGGCCGCGCACCTGGGCGCGGTGGGGTGCGCGCAGCGGTCCGCGGCCGCGGCGCTGCCAGGGCGGGGGTGACTCACGCTGCCGCCGACGGCAGCCCCCGGCNCGCGGGGAGCGCAGGGGCCGCGGGACGGCACCATGCGGAGCTTGCGCGGCGCTCCGCCGCCACCGCCGGTGCTGCTGTTACTGTCGCTGCTGTTGCTGCTGGCCGCGGGGCACGGGGCCGTTATCACCGGGGTGAGCGCCGCCGATCGGCACCGACGGCACCGACGGGACCCGCCACGCCGACAGCGGCGGGCAGGGGGGCGGCGGGGAAGGGCGG
>VXBJ01003717.1:2929461-2950471 GCA_013400055.1 Nycticryphes semicollaris
TAAGTGACACCAGGACGTGGGGTGAGTTCTCTGGGACCCCAGGACGCTGAGGTGAGGGGTGCCAGGGACTGGGGGTTTCTCTGGAGTGAGGGATGCCCGGAGCTGGGGGTTTCTGTAGGATAGGTGATAACCACCAGGACTGGGAAAAGACAACCCCCAGGGCTTGTGGATCTGTTCAGGATAAGTGACATCAAGACGTGGGGGTCTTTTTGGGGTGAGGAATGCTCAGAGCTGGGAGTCTCTCTAGACTAACTGATACCAGAGCTTGGGGGTCTCTCTCGGGTGAATACTGGCAGGATATGGGGGGGTCTCCCTGCCGTGGATGGTACCAGGACTCGTGGGTCTCTGGGGTGAAGGATGCCTCAGTACGGGTCTGTCACTCTGGGGTGAGGGATGCCTGGACCCGGCGGGAGGGTGTCTCCTCTCCAGATTGGTCTGTGGGCATGCAGACACTCCTGCTGCTTCTCTAGATCCGGAGCTGCCCCCAAACCTGCCCCAGGAGGGCCAGGCTTGGTTGCACACCCGGATTTCCTCCAGCTCCTCCGGTCCTACCACTTACAGGGCAGACACCGCTATTGCAATCATCACAAAATGCTTTTTTTTTTTTTTTTTCCTTTCTTTTTCTGCCTTTTTTTTTCCCCCTGAGTAAGACTGTGCTGCTTTTTTTCCTCAATAGCCACTCATTGCAAATGAGTCCTCTGTTGTTGTTGTTATTGTTGTTTTTAGGCTTGAGATTTACTTGGGTTGTGAAAATATTTTTTTTCCAAAGACGTTATTTAACCCAAAGGTTGCATCACCCTTAAGTAAAATGATTTTATTTTTTTTTTAGTGTTTGCTTTGGATTAATAACCCAGCACTTGCATTCCTTTGAGAGCTTACATATCTTTTGTAACCATCAGAAGTTGCACTCGTAGCAGCAAATTACTCCATGGCTGTCCAGGCTCCCCATCCGGACTTCACCAAAGTCCGCAAAACAGCTCGTAGGCATTTCTCAAGAGGTCAGATCAGTTCTGATTAATTATCAGAGCAGAAAGTGTGAAGGCATTTTTTAATATTTCAGAAATTCAAGTTCTTTTTAAGTAGAAATATTTCCAGCAATGGAGGACCAGTTTATATAAGTCTGTTATTCAAGTTGTGGCTGCACCTTTAAAGCGTAATTTATTTGTTAAATAAAGTAATTATGAAACACTGAATAATAGATCAAGGACAAAGTGGATTCAAAAAGTAAAAATAGATTAGAACTAGAAAATGTTACTTTATTAATTATTGCAGTGCATTTCTGTTTAAAAGATGTTGATGCATTTTTGGCTTCTGATGAATGGGCAAATCTCAGACAAGAGCTGACGTAGGTGTTCCCATCCCCATTCTTTGAGCCTGAAAGGTGCTTTTCCTTTGCCCTTTAAGGATTTGATCCAAACCTTGCTCACTTCAGTGGTGGTTCATGTGCTGTCTTCAGCTGGTTTTGAGCCAGTGTTTCACCTGGGACTTCTTTCCTCAAGCTGAATTTTCAAAAAAACTGTGTTTAAATGGGGTGCTAAAGAGGAATGTCCTTCATGTTGTGTCCTGTGAATATTAGGAGTAGCAGTATGAATTACACGTTGGAGATAACGTGAGGGCAGGAGCATTTGGGTTGAATATTTTCAGAACTTGTCATACATTTTTGGAAAGGGAGCCTTAAAAGTTCTGCCAGATGTCAGTATGTGTGTGTGAGTTTTTAAAATAAATTGTTTTAGGTGTGTTTTAGATACCCTTGCTGGCTCAGACATACTCAGACCTGTGTTGCAGCTGAGCAGGGCTTTGCTCTGGGACCAGTCCCAGGGAGGTGGATGGGGTTTGAGATACAACTGAGATAAAACAGGGCAGGGGGTTCAGGAGCTGACTGGTGGGCAATTCCAGAGCCTGTGATTCCAGCTGAAGAGTGGATGCCAGTGTGCTAGTGGCAGCCAAAATCACTGGACCTGCAGGTTTCTGTGACCAGGGCAAAATTAGACCATTAGAGGGCCATTTTTTTAAATTTATTTTTTTATTTGATTTTTAAAGAGAGAGATTACAAAGTAAACCTTATCTACCTGGCAGGCTGTAGCAGTAGTTTTATGACCATATTAGGCTTATAAGTAAATACTCTGTGTGCCTGGGCTCACCTGTAGCATAGAGCTTTCTGCTTTCATACATGTGTGTTCAGGAGGAGTGCTAGTCCATTTAATGGCTTGACACTAATGCAACAGCTTTTTCTTGAACTGTTGCCTGATCTGTAAATACGTATTTTGATCTGGCTTCTGCTGCTGGAACTAGTGTAATATTTACCCAGTAGAGTACAGTCTAATGGCATTTATCATGTAAATCCTGAGGTAAGATCTGTAAGCTTTTTTTTTCCCTCAAGCGAATGTTTGTTCCGACATGAAGTCATCCCCAGAGCCATTTTCACCTTTTATGTAGATTTTTTTACAAGTTGCCTCTTTATGTACTGCTGACCAGTGCCTTTGGTCTATCGCTGTCAGACATTAGAAAGGTAGTGAGTTAATTAAGCTTACCTTTGAGGTGTAATCAGAACCGTTAACTAGTGGAATTTCCCATAGGAGAAAGGAGACTGGGGTTTGCATTATATTTGTATAATAAAAAGTCTGATAAACTTTTGGTAAAAAAAAAAAAAAAGCAAAAGTTGTGCAGTAACCTGTTTCCAAACCCCAATGCATCAGTTGCTCTTCATGGATTCTGGTTTTTAAAAACATACCCAATAGTTTGCGTTTCAGTTTGTGCTTATCTAAGCTGTACTGGGTAAGCGGCTGAAATATTTTTCCACCCCTTGCAGGGGGAACGCTACCACAGTAGCATTTTCTTGGATGTGGACACTTTATGCAAAGCTTTTTCTATTACAGATTTAAGACCTCTTTTCGTTACATATAATTTTAGATAACAACCACAGAATCCATATTTAAACTTCTATTTTAGCCACGTCCACTTGGACTAGTCTAATAAAACTGTCAGGCATTTGCAAAGGCACTCAACCACGAGATATTAGCATAGGAAACTAGAAGGAATAGTTACTTAAAAGTCTTTAAATTAATGGATAATAGCCTATTTTGGCTTCTCCATAAGACAGGATTCCTGACTGTTTGGTACACTTGGCCCTTGCGCCTGCCTGAGCTCACTCAGGCTTCAGTCTGGGATGTGCCACAGTCCATCAGTGCTCAGAATTGGGGACTGTAAATCACTGACAGTCCTGGATTTGGCCCTGAGCAGCTCCGAGTGTGGACGTGGCTTTAAACATCCCAGGCTCAACTCTGAGACGTGTCTGTATGTTCAGGTCCATGGGAGATATAAGTATTGTGAATCAGCCTTAAATCTAGTTACTCGGCTTTAATGAGCCATGACAGCTCATGGGGTGTCAGAGGCAGCTCTTGAGCACCTGATCTATCCTATTTCTGGGCTATGTTTAGTATTCATTTTGTTTGCTTTGCTCTGTGTTGAACCTCAGGCCTGTGACCGAGACCACCAATGCGGAGGAGGGATGTGCTGTGCGGTCAGCCTCTGGATCCGCAGCCTGCGAATGTGCACCCCCATGGGAAATCTGGGAGAGGAATGCCATCCTTTGAGTCACCGAGTGAGTACGTCACCTTGGGGAGGGGGCAGGGGAGTGGTAAACTGTGGGTCCAGTGCTGGCAGGGCAGAACGAAATAGAAATATGCTGTGCTATACATCACATATACGTGGTGAAAAGGCAGGGAAACATCCCGTGCGTTACAATACCCAGGCATTTGCATCTGTATGGAAATAGCGCTGGAGGTACCTACGTAAGGAAATACATTACTGTCAGAATTATGCTGAAGAGAATCCAAGGATGAAAGTAATACACGCTTCTCAGTTTGTTTTCTTATTAGTTTGTTGTTGCTGTTTTGCTTCATTACATGATCCAAAACAGCCTCGGCAGTTCCCAAGCCAAGCCCTGCCTATGCGGGTGAGCAGGAGCGGAGCAAACACCACCGACCTCAGTGGAACAAGACAAGAGCCCATCACAAGCATAAAAATGTCACCAGCTGGTGTTGGGCCACCTTGTGCATCACTGCAGCAGGGGCCCTGCTGTCAAACAGCAATGCCCAGTTATGCTCCAGAGGCTGGGAGCCACTGGTGCCTTCAAAAGCCACTGAGAAAATGTTGACACACACCTGTACTCGAGACAGCTCACCGCAGGCTCTCTGTGCTTCTATTCTACCTATTAATTTTGAATATATATACATATATACACACACATATATAACACTAGTTACTTACGAGTACATTATTATATGATACACTACTATTAATGTAATGATATTAACAAATACATTTATTTAACGATACACAATTATGCATATTCTATGGACTATGAAAAGGGCTGTTTATTTATAACTAATGCAGTCTGTATACAAAAGATTGAATGGGCTTTCACCAAGGAACTTGAGAACCTGGTGGTCTTCAGAGCCATCCTCAGCGAAGAATATGGCCCAAGAGTCATCACATGTGAAAGATAGGACAGCAATATATTGAGGTTATAAATGTGCAGCTAGTTAGCTGCCTCTCTCACTCCCCCATCCAATGCCTGGCTTCTCCACTCAGTATCTACCATTTATTTTCTCTGTTTTTGGAAGTTCAAGGCTCTGTTCTATTACAATTGAATTTTTAAATCTGCTGTGATATTTGGGACCAAATTTTCATGTTTTACTATATAATTCAGCAGGTTTTTCTTGTAACTGCTCTTTACATTAGCAGGAGTTACAGGATAAAAGAAATTGTCTTCTAGGAGTTTTTTTATAGGCTTATCGCTATTGGGTAATAATTTATACCGTCTGATATATTCTAAGCTAATTGCCTGCATAATTACAATCAGAGAAGATGCCTGTCCACCCCCAACTTACAGTCATAGTCCCTGATGTTTATGCTTTATGAGGTTAATATTAGATTCCTCACCTCACCGCTCTTCATGACACAGAGCAAATTAATTTACTGTAGTATGTGAAATTACGTATTCTTAAGGACAGAGAGTTTACTCTCCCCTAAATTGCCCTCAGCACCGAATCCTTTCATATGCCTGCAGCTCAGGTACAAAGGCTTGAGGAGGCCCTGCGCAACCTGATCTAGTTGGGGGTGTCCCTGCTGACTGTGGGGAGGTCAGATTAGATGACCCTAGAGGTCCTTACTGGCCTGGACCATTCTATGATTCTATGAAAGCAGGCACCACCATGGCCTTGCCACCAGCTGGGGATACCCTGGAGGAGATGGCTGGTGGTTGGATTTCCACCATCTAGTTTCCTTCTCCAGCAACTAGATGGCGTTGGCTTGATGCTGATAATGGTCTCCCTTGGCATTGGAGAGGCAGGGTTTGCAGGCAGAGAGGCAGGGTTTGCAGGCAGGGCCGGGAAGGTGAGGTTTGGTGGGTCAGCAGACAGAGCTGGCAGCTCGGGGGGAAGGGGGGGTGACTTTGCTGCCACCATGGACCTTGCATGTAAGCCCCACATCTCTCTCAGGAGCTCCCTTGTTTCCTTCTCACCTCCAAGCCCCCATTGCCCCATGCTCATTAAAACCCAGTGCTGGCACAGCAAAGCATGCACTGGCTGAGCCAGCATTGCCAGCATGCAGAGCTGTCACCTGCTGTCCCCAGCCTGGTGCGTTATTAAGCCACATCTTCAGCGTGGGAGTCCCTCTGAAAGAAACCTTTCCTTGCAGCAAATGTGACGTTTTGAATAAATCATTTGCACTGTCGGAGGGCTGAGAGGTACCTCTGAGTCAGCCTTGCCAGCCTGGGGAGCTCAGATTTTAGTTTTTTTTTGCAGCACTGTGTGTGGGCACCCAAGAGGTGTGATTCCTGTGGGGAGTCCCCAGCACCCATGGTTGGTGACCTCTCCGCTCAGGCCGGGACAGAGGGGCTGTGGTGAATGGCAGAGGGAATCCCGCGGTGTCCCTTGCTCTGGGGCTACTCTTGAGACAGTGCTGGGCAGGGGGCTGGCACAGGCCCAGGGTGATGTGAGCCTCCCCGCTCCCCCCCTCACCCAGCAGGGTGTCACTGGAGTCGGGCAGGTCCTTGGTGTGAGATATGGTGGCAGGGGGACACGTGGGACATTCTCTCTTTGACTTTCTTCGAGAAGAATTGCACACTGATGCAAAGCAATCTCGGAATATTAAAATTGCAGGCTCAAAAGGCCCAGAAATCAAGAAATGAGGGAATTAGGGCTGCCCGCCCAGCTGGCAGTGGTGGCTTCATGCTTCTGTGCTTCCCTCACTGCATCCCAATGGATGCTCAGGGCACGCTGCTGGTCAGCTGCACCATGGCTCCTGGCCATCCTGTCCCACCAGGCTGTCCTGCTCGGCTCATGTGCTGGCAGAGGCACGGCTCCTGTAGAAGATGGAGCTTGTAATCAAGTTGTTAAAGAGTGTTGGCGCATGTGCACATCGTGGCACAATTAAATTTGTTTCATGTGGTCTGTGTGTGTGCTCCCTGCAGCGCAGTGCGGCTGGGGAAGGATGGGGTGAAATGAGAAACCTCTGTCCTGTGGTGAGGGGATCCTCTCAAAGGGAGGTGAGGTGAGACGACCTCCAGAGATCACCTTCCAGCCTGAATTACCACAGACTCCCTGCGGTTCCTGGGTCACAGGCTGCTCCTGTGCCATACGGCAGCACAGGAATTGGGTTGAGCAGAAACCCCTGCATGGTAAACACCACTAAACGCCGTGCTAAAGGCCAGCGTAGTTTCAAACAGAAGCCTTTATGAAACAGGAGTAAATGCAGAACATGTGCCACAGATACACAGCCACATGGACAGCTGTATTTTGCTCTAAGCTGTGGCTTAAGTGGGAAATACCATAGAGCTGGCTTGGCCATCTGCTCTCCGGCCCTTGTGCTGCAGGTTGTGAGGATCTCCTGCTGTGGTGGAAGGTGGGCAGCGTCCCCTGTATCCCTGCTTTTCATCTGAATCCATCCATCCAGAGCACTGCCGCCGGCATGTTCCCTGTCCCTGATGCCTGTGCTCTTTGTCCCCAGGTTCCTTTCTCCGGGCGGCGGATGCACCACACCTGCCCCTGTCTCCCCAGCCTGGCCTGCGTACGGACTTCTCCCAGCAAGTTCAAATGTTTACCAGACTTCAGAAAAGAAGATGTCTTTTTTTAGCAGGAGCTGTTCTGCGCTAGAAAGAGCCACTCGATGTATTCTTTTTCTTGTTGTTGTGATGAGCAAGGTACTTGCCAGGAGAAACCCTCTACCATACTTTCCTGCCTCACCAACATTAAAACCGAAGATGAGACACTGTGCTGGGGTGGCCAAGGTTTTCAGGAGGGCCTTGCAGTGGCAGATGCTTTCATTTTCGGGGTGAGCAAAATGAGATTTGGTAAGGTGACGCTGCTTTCTGAGGGCAGGAGCTTAATGAGTTCTGAACTATCTCGAAAAAAAGGTGGTTCCAGCTTAACCCCAGAATGAAAACATCGAAGGTTATTGTCAGTTTTGGAAAATTTTAGCCCCATTTTTACACGTTGGAGTGCCCAAATCGAACTGAGAGTTGAATAATTGCATCATGCAAAACATAGGATGGTTGCCAAAAAACCTGTATTTACATTACATTTGGTATCTTTATTAATATAACTGTATTTGCAAGTTAGCCACATCTCTAGGGTAAAAGCTTAACCAATAGATGTAGTTTTTACACTTTTTAAAAGTGGCAGGTGGAACCAAAGCACTTCAATATTCAGAGCATTGAAAGGTATTTTAGTATTCTATGACGAGAAGAAGCTGTTGTTACTTGAGTTGGTGTGAAACTACCTGATCATCTCAAACTGTGTATTAAGATGTAGTTTATATTAAAAAAAAACCAAAGGAACCCTGAAGTTTATTGTAATGGGCTGCCTGACTTCTTGTATATGTATCAAATTTGCTGTGTAAAAATTCTGTATCAGAATAATGGTATATGATTTGATTTATTTTAATATTATAACATTATTTTGTCATTGTGGCTTTCTATTTTTATTCAGTGTAATCTGTTATCACATACTCGATCCACCCAGGCTGGCAGAGCTCCTTATGGATAGCTTAGCCAGAGATTCTATGCCTCTGGCTGCTTTTAGGGAAACTCAGTGGTTTACAAGGCACGAACTCCTCAGCCGCGCTGCAGTCTTAGACGATGGAGGTATTTTGGTGTAGCTAATACGAGAGGTTTTGCTTGGCACATGCCTCAAAGGATCAATTTTAACCCAGCAAACATATAATTTGTGGGTTTTCTATGAAATACCGTGCAACTTGATATTTGCTTGTCAGTCCCCGGCGCTGGAATTCCAATAGTTTGTGTGAGTTTCATACATTTCTTGCTCTCAGACATGCAAACATACACTGGAACTGGAAAAGTAAAGTCATTCATCATTCAACAAGCAGCGCTTTGGTGCTGATGACCATGAGGGGTTTGAGAGAAGTTAGCACACTCATATTAAAGCAAACACCTGTATTAGAGAAGATGAGTAATATCCCACTGAGTTTACCAGCTACCTTCCACTGGGCTCCACAGCCTCCTTAGAGAGACAGAAAGGAGCAACTGGATCTGCTCTGTGGCCAGATACTTGTGGATCTTGCACATCTTAGAAGATAAGTGTCATAAGACACAGGATTGCCCTCTCCCAATTCCAAACAGCCCAACCCCAGGCTCCTGCTCCAATATATTTTATATATATATTGGAACAGCCATATATACATACAGCAATACAGCAGCTGTGCAAGTGAAAACAGACTCAGGTCCTGTAGGAAAAAAAATGAAGAAAGAAAAAGAAAGTCTGAGGCCAACAAAGAGTAATTTTTCAAGTGGTTTGAATGAATGTGATCAGGTGCAAAGTGCCCATATTAGAGCTGAAGTCTTAGAGGGGCTCATTGCGAACCCAAAGGGCTGGATTGTGCTAGTGAAAGGCCAGCTTGTTCCCATGCTAATGCTGTGACCTGCAAGCACTGTAGAAATTCCATAGTCTGGATTTAAAAACGAGCCCAAGACATGATCCTACCACTGTCACTTAATAGCAGGACTCCCCAAACACCCTGTGCACCCACATAATGTGAGTCTGCAGAGGAGGAACACACTGGGGAGCCTGGGGGTTGCTTTTCTGTCCATGTCTATCAGTACAAAATTAGCTTAATACCATAGACTTAAATTTACACTCAAAGGGAAAATCCAGAAGGAAAATAGAAGCAGCCCAAATGCATATGTGTTCCATCTCTTGCTCCATTCATTTTTTAAAAAAAGCACATTGTCATGGTGCTCAAAACAATGAACCAGAGCATGAAACACCAGCCCTGCTTCTCGTCTCCCACTGGCACAAATCACCAGAGACTCCACTGAAGGTAATAATCCTAGTTTATGTCATTGTGAGTGGACAATTAGACCTGTCCAACTGAACTCCTAGGAGAGTTTATCAGACAAGAGCAGAGCAACTCTGTAGTTGTCATTTGTGTCAATTAACTTGTGCAATTAGGCATTTATCTGGGTAATGAGACCAGCCCCAATTACACGAATTCAAAGTTCACAACATCCATAGCAGGTTGAAGTACTCATGTCCTGCAGATGTTTCTGGACAGGACATTAGTAAGACATTGTATGAGAGAGATGTTATCCTGTGCTTGTCCTGGAGGGGCTTCTCCACACCTTCCCTGCTGCAGCCCATCTGCCACTGGAGAGCTAAAGGCAGAAACCTCACTCTAGTCACTTGGCAATCATTATTACCACAACTCCCTTTTAGTAATTTAATTCTCATTAATTGATTCTCACAGTGAAGGTTAGTTGATTTGAGAGATCATGTTCGAAGGAAGATTAAGCTTTTGCATCCCAATTCTTTCCTAAACACTGTCCTAATCAATTATCTTTTCTGCCATCCTAAGGGAGACTCCCTAATCCAGCACACCTGCAAAGTGCCTTTAATTTCTTTCTGCAATGGAAGGGATGGGGGGGAAGGTCTTTTACTTTTGCTTTATGTGCTAATAGGTAAACCAGTGACCACAAAAAGTATTTCAAAATGTAAATGGTCATGTGTGCCCCTCTGCTTTCCCCTTGAGTCGGCTTTTGACTTGGAGGGGCACAGCAAACTGGACTCAATGTGAGTGCTGGAAAAGGTGGGCAGCCTCAAACCAGCTCTGCCATGCTTAGCTCTATGGTGTAGGGATGGGTTTTCTTGCTTAGAGGTATGGTTTAGTGATGGTTTTTGTCAGTGTTAGGTTGACAGTTAGACTAGATCTGATCTGAAAGGTCCCATCCAACCCAGCCAATTCTGTGATTCTATGAGAGGTTTCCTGCAGCCCTCTGTGCTGCTCAGTTTGCCTCAGCATCACCCTGGCAATAATCTCGGGCCAGAAAAAGGTTCCTCACTTGCCTGGGAGGAAGGGAAGGGGGCAGGCCCTTGCAGAAAGAATCAGATGAGAAAAGAAAACAAAACTCTTGCAGCCCTGGAAACACCTTTGTGAAAGGGAGCAGTCTCATTCTCCACACGTAGCTCGTTAAGAGACAGCCTGTTTAAACATTTCCCTTTATTCACTCCACTTAGGAGATCTGAGTTAACGTTTGGTTTAATTTAATTAATATTGAATTAATATTATTAATTATTAATAGAAACAAGTGCATTAATGTTTAATATTATATTAATATTTATATTACAGGCATGCTATAGAATAATGATGATATCACACCAGGCTGTAGGAGTTTCCATGTCTGTTATGAGATTTTGGGTGAGCAGAGAGCCATTTTGGGAAAAGACACCACCAAATCTAACGAGCTGCTGCCTTAATTTGATTACATGCTTATTAGGAAAGGTGAAGCAAGGTGTTTCAGGTTTGCAGGTGCACAGCTGGCCGAGCAAGCACACACCTGTAAGCCTGGGGGGCTGGAGGGAAAGCTCTGCTGAAGAAAACCCAGCTGTAGCTCAGCCTCATCTGCATCCTCCTGCCCACAATCCACCCCTGGGAAATTTGGTCACTTTGGAAAAAAGGATGTTAGAAAGTCTTTGAGCGAGGGAGTGATGCCAAATGAATTCTCCTGGTTGTGTGGGAAGTGGGACTCAGATCTTCATAGGGCCTGGGAGACAGGTCACCCTCGCCACAGCACTGGTATAGCAGGGCTACCTGAAGTGAGGCCACCTCATTTAAAGCTGAGAAGTGTTTTGGAGGCTGAGAGGACACTATGGAGCACCATATAAGCTCTAAGGTAGGAAACAGGATTATGATTGTTTTTATTCCTGTATAGGTAGGCTGTAGATCTTAGACTTCTTGTTATGCAAAAATACTATTGTGCAAGAAAATTCTGTAATGTACCTTATCAAAAAGTACTGTGCTAATTAACTTTTTTCAGCACAATGCACCATAATGATGTATGGTAACAAGGACTGAGGTCCTCACTGATGACTCCCCTGCCCCAGTAGCTCTCTAATTTGTTATTGCTGTGCAGATGGATATTCAAAAGAAACAGAAGGTGCTAAGAATCTCTTGATTTAAACAAGATGTCTCAGGAATTTGATCTTGACAATGTGTAACGTGTTTTCCAGAAGGAATTAGAAAATTGCAGGAAGAGAAAAGGCTGTGCAAATACAAGAGGATTTTGATAATAGCAAAATCAATGTGCCTTTCTCCATTACATAGATATGAAATGCCAACCCAGCAGGGGTACAGCTGCTAGACTAATCAATAATTCTGAGCACAGGAATGGAGATGAGTTTAATGCACATCAAATATACAGCAAATCACCTGTCATGTCTCAAGGAGAGTCTGGAGTGTGGGCAGACCCAGCCCAGTGCAGTAGGAGACATCAGTAGGAGACAGAAAATCTCATCTGCTAGCCCCAGTTTGCCCAGGAAACTGGGTACATGTTAATTGTGTGCCAGGAGAGCCCAGAGCATCCCAGATTGATGCTCCTTTGCACCGTGGCACCAGAGTGGAGTGTGTTACAGGCATGTCCTGGCCACCAGAAGGTTATGAATCTAATAGACCAGATAAAGCATGTGTCTGTGCTGTATACAGCATTTACCCACACCACTGCAGTCTGAGCTATCCTGGGATGCAGAACTGTCCCTGTGGGTGGCATGGGAAGGGTGGACAGTAGCTGTGTCCCTGTGAACGCAGGGACCTCTTCAGGGTTCAGCATCGCACCCTGTGGGAGTCCCACCCAGATCCTGCCTCTGCCCTGGTATAGTAACACGTGGAAGGAATTAAATCAGGTTTTAAATGCAATGGGGCTTTGTAAATCCCAAGGCCGTAACACATTTCAGAAGCAGGCTGAAAACATGGCCTGGTTGTTCCAGCCGAGCGAGGAGAGCTGAGCCTTCTTTATTTCCTTTTTTTTTTTTTTCTCTTGTACATGTAAGTGCACTCATGTCTTCTTATGCAGATGTTTGTGGGCTCTTCTGGCATGAATTGGCATCCACGGCTCTTGCTGTAGAGAGTTCAGAAACCAGCAAAGCTGCTATTAATTTCAGGAGGGTGCAAAGCTGGGCCCACCCCTTCTTTACTCCTCTAGGCTACACCAGAGCCCAGGCAGCAGAGTGCATCTCTAACACCTTTCTTGGGACCTGCCAGAAAGGCCAGCCCAGGGAGAAGCAGATGCAAACATGTTCACTCTTCCCAAAAACTTCACCCTGTCCTGTCAAATGAGTAGATTTATTACTTCTTTCCCTCTGCAATTTCTTCTCTCACATGGGTGAAACCTTGACAGGAAGGTCCCCCACCCCTTCTAATTCAATGGCAAAACTTCCTGACCATGGTGGTGTCATAATTTCACCTCCCTCCCCACCCTGGTTTCATTAAGCTCCCCAAAGTCACTAACAAACCTTTTGCACATTGCAACAGAACCGTCAACTGTTTGGATTTGGTTTACATCAGCACTAAGGCTCAGACAGATATTGCACAAACAGAGAGTGAGAACCAGCCTGTCTGGCTGAGGGTTTAGGATCTACTGGGAAGGAAAAATTAGCACGGAGACCTCCATCCCCATTGGCAGAACTGCAAGGAGGTCCTGCAGAGCATCCTTCATTGCCCCGCCACGAAGCACTTTGGTGATGCTCAGCCTCAATGTGTCCCTCTTTGCTTTCACACCGTGGCTCCTGGCTTTACCTCTGCCTGTGATTCTGCTGGCTCCTTGGCTTGGGTGCCCATGTTCTCCCCCTTTAGTCACACTGCAGCTTGGCTGAACATACTGCACGTTCATCCACCTTCCTCCACACCCAGATGTCTCCTGTGACTCTGCTTGTTCCCCAGGGCAGCTTGGCCCCACGGGCACCCAGAGCTGATCCCTCTGCCCCAGGGCCATGCAGCCCCATGGCACTCAGGGGACCATCCCCTCTCCTCCCTCGCCCTTGGCGCAGCACATGGGAGGGCCTGCTGTGCAAGTGTGAGTGTGCAAGACCTAATGAGGGAGGAAAAGGAAAAGAAAAGGAAAAAGCCCAGTTGATTTACTCCACTATCAAGCTACTCAACGGTTTCCTTTCCATCACCCTCCTGCAAGCACTCAGTGACAGATGGGGACAGATTGAGTGGTTCGATGGAGTGAGGTAATATTCTGCTAAATCATTCCTCTTTCTCTCGCTGTCAGAAAGCACCCAGACTTCAGCCCTTCCTTCTGAATCTTCCTGTGTTCCCCTCTGTGGTTTTTTTTAATAACAAAGCCATTTTAGCTCTACCTCTGCTAAAATTCCTGAGAGAAACAAGCACTAGTATTTCTGGGGTATGATAAAATGTGTGTTGTAAAACAGTTAGCAAAAGAAAGGAGTGAATCAGCGCAAGACAGAGAGGGCTCTGGTGCTGTTTACTGGTGTTTCTCATTTCTTTTCCTCCCTGGGTGCTGGGGCTGAGCCCCGGATCCTGGGGCAGGGACCCAGGCAGCAGGTTCCCAGGCAGGTGTGCCGTGGGCAGGCATGCAGGCTCACACCGTGCCTCTCACAGATGGAGCATCCTTTTTTTTTCTCTGGATGATTTGTTCCAATGGTTAATCATCCTCACACAAACACAGGATTTATTTATTTTTTTTTTTAATGACACACCAGTAAATAACATCCAGAAACTTTAGGACAGGCTTTCTCCTCACCGAGCTGTCCTTTGATTTCTGCCTACTCTATTAGCGATGTGATGAGTGCCCAAAATTAGCTGGGACTTCACAGCTTCCCCATGCCCTTGCGAGACTAGCTTTGAACTTGAAAGCCTCCTACACAAAGTGCTTTGTGCTATCAACCTGGTCACGGCAGAGGTGAAAAATGTGGCACTGAAGAAAGTGGCTTTCCGATAAATACATCCACAGTCCAACCATGCATGACTCACAAGATCAAAGACAGAGTGCAAGTACCGAGGTCATTAAACATGAATAGAAATACAGAAATGCAACAGCTTGCATTAAAGGCTTAGCTTGACTTTAAAGTTAAGTGATGAAAGCTTATGTAGTCAGCGATTGTTCACCCGTGATAATGCTCTGCTCTTGCCATCCGTAGTTCTGTGCTTTACAAAGGTGCATAAGAATAATTAATAATTTTTCAGCTAAAGTACCGAGGTGTGGGGCAGTTAATGACTTGTACCATGTGAAAATAGGCTCAGAGGTGCGCAGCAGCATCAGCTTTAGGTAAAGGCAGAGCACCATAGACGTCAGGCCTGTTGGAAAATCAGCCCTTGGTCACCAGTTCTACAACTGATGGATGAGGAAGTATTTACCCCACACAAGGTCCTTCTTGAATGACACAGCATCAGGGGTCACCAGCATAAAAGGAGGTTTGGGGTAAAACTTCCATCGGCACAGCCCCAGCCCAGCATGACTCTGCTGTAGCATTTGAGAGACCACTGATGGTCTTTCTCCGATGGCTCCGTTTCTTCAAAATGTCATATACTTGATAATATTCTGAAGCATGGGAGGCACTTCCTGGTTCATATCACAATGGAGTTAATTGTAGCCTGTGCGGTGGTTTGAGCATATAGAGGAAGCTGTGTTAAGATTGAGGATTTTAGGGGACCTCTATTAGAAAACAGCCCCCCTGCCATGTTTCTAATAATTTTATTTGCAGCATAACTATCTAATATGGTTTCTGGAGTATTCTGCTATGTCACAGCAGCATCTAATCTGCCACCTAAATTAATGAAGTGATACTTACTTAATACCGTGTTCTGCCAATATGTGGCTGTTACTCCATCCGGAGCCACAAACAACTTGGGGTAGTTTGTCGACAATTCTGAGCAAGTGTGGGTGCTACAGAGAAGTAAGGGGACTGTCCTCAACAGTGTGATGCAAACGGCAGAGGTCCAGCCAAACTCCATGCATCCTTTGCTGGGAAGGGAGGGAAAATGCCAGGTTTGCTCTCTTCTGAGCTCAGCACAGCATGTCCTGGGGCAGTCCCACAGCATATGGCAGAGCAGCCTTCTGGAGGTGTAGATGTATCACATCAAGGTAGAGCCCCAGGAAAGAATTGTTACTCTCAGACCAAGCCAAATTCCTGCCCTTTTCCTAAAAGCTACTGGCTTCACACCTTCCTGTCTTCCCTGGTACTGGAAAAGCAAATGACAACAGCCTTGGGGCTATGCATCCACCACCTCTAGCATGAGCATGGAATAAGACCTGTTCCCACCAAGATAATTTGGCTGGGTCCAAATATTTCAGCCCTTTTCCTAGCAAATTCTTTCCAAATCTAACAGCAGAGATAGAAGCACCCCACAAGCTGTGTGTGTTGTAAATCACAGATCGCCATAGCCACCACTTGTTGAGATTTCAGACCAGTGTCATTTTTGAAGCTGGCCTAAGTTTATGCTAAAAACCTCCACTGACTTCAAGATTCTGACTGGGGAGGTTTGCAAGGAATGTGTTAAATACCTGGTGAGTGAGTGAAGATGCCAGCAGCAACAAAGATTTTTTTATTATTTCTTTTTTTCCAAACCAGCTCTAAGTGCAACCACAATTCTTCACCACAGATATGCAAAAGCCAGAGTGCGGTGACCTCTGAGCCAGACTGTGGAGAATCTCTGGGGGAGATGATGTTGGTATTTCCTGTGATACTCAGCACTCGTGTTGCCCAGAATATGGAAAAACTATGCCCAGAGGGGTATAGAGAAGACTCAACCTCTATTCTGGCCAAGCACAGAGAGAGAGAAGAGCTGGGAGAGCCCGGCTGTGACTCGACAAACCCTCCCAGTGCTTTGTGCTTTGGTCAGTGGGGATGGGGAGAGGTGTTTTTCACAAGGGAGCCCAGGTCTTGCACAAGAAGCTGCAATCACTTCTCACATGGACGTGGGCAGTAATTATTAACACCCAGATCCCACTGAGTCTCCAGCCATTAGCACTTCTGAGTGAGACCAGCAGCACTCTGGTTTTTGGATGCGCAGCTGGGGCCACGGGCGCTTACAACTGGTCTTCACAGTTGCCAATAGCACCAGGGATGGGGTGCTCTGCTCACCCCATTCTCCCTAATGTTGTTTCTCTAATTTGGCTATCCAGAGCAAGTTTTCATCCTCTCTGACACCCCTTCTCTCATCTTGGTCAAAGCATTTCATCTCTGTGACCCACTTTCCCCATATAGACTAAAGGATGCTTTAAGAACATGTTAATCTTGTGCCTTGGAAATGCTTTTTTTAATTTTATTTTTTTTTTTTCAACTTTCTTATCTATTCTCAGATTTCAGCAGGGATATTTATCCTCTGGTGCCCCTCCAGGCCTTTCTGGTTTTTCATACTTTCTCGGTGCTCTCTCAGTCAGCCAGCAGGACAGACTTGCAAAACGGTGTTTGTCGGTGTGCCAGCACCAAGTACTGCTTCATTTTCTGTCACATGTCTGTCCTTGATACTCAGTTTCACATTTTCTAGAATGAAGCCCTAAGGTACAACACCCATCTAAACCCTGAATTAAAGCTACCAGAGTTCCTTCTTCTGTACTAGCATGGCCAGGAGCACAATCTGTCTAATATTACAAGTACCTAAAATATAGAATTAACTTTAAATGGCACTGATTCTGCCTTCAGAATACAACAGAAGTCCTGAGACAGCCCTGGAAGCTCCATGTGAGCAAAAGGCATGGTATACAGATATTCTTTTTAATTTTTATTTGTATCTTTTTTGCTGTAGCAAGGCCTGGTCCGGCTGCCACTGATGCATGATAGCAAAGAATCAGTTATCCTCAGCAGGTAAGAACTGGACTCACCCATCTAGCGAGGGCATCGCTGTGATGGGGGATGCCCATACACAGGGGTTGGCCTTCAATACAGCAGCACAACCTGATGAGCTAAGTCCAAATCAAACCATCAGGTCACCCAAAGGTGATTTTTTTTTTTCCCATCCCCCGCCTATATTGCTGACTATACAACTTGTGCTTGATTTTTCTAGAAGTGAAAAATCTGGTCCTTGCAGCTTTTAAGGAGGTTTTAAAATAGCTATTCTCCCATCTCCGTGGTTTAAATAGAATCATAACCATACTACTTATAGCCTCGAAGAAAGAGAGGATGCCAAAATATCAGGCGTTTTTAATAGAGTCAGAGAAAGAAAACATTGGCTTGGGCATCAGACGGATTAGGAAAAAGAAGGCAGGGTTTGAGTTAAGAGATCACAGTTCTAGGCCCCTACATAAGAACCTTCTTAAGTTTTACGGAAATACGATTCTGTGAAAGTTGGAACATATACTTGGAACTCAATTCCCTGCAGCAGCATCAATGTCTTGCCCCTAAATCGTTGTAACACACTTTTATCCCATTACTCTCTAAGATTCACTATGCTATGATCTGATATTCTAGGATGAAAACATAATTAGCACTGATAACCAGCTCCTGCTGTGATCTGAAGTTCTTGACAGCTTTCCTTTTGCAGCCAGATGCATTTTCAAACAGCTTTGGAAATGATTGTGAAGTTTCACTTTGTTTTCAAGATACCCCATCTATGGCTGTATTTCTTCATCCAGATCCATCTTCCTCCTGCCTACATTCTCTGATGCTAGGCCCAAAGCTCAAACTGCAAACTTCTCCTTAAGCACTTCAAGAAGCGTTGCCTCTCTGCTGTTCAAATTTGAGTTTGGGGGTAGAAAGCAAGACATAAAAACCAAACCAGGAGCCCCACCTCATTTCATGCCCTGCCTATATCTGAAGCTGCCACCCTAGTCCTCTTCTGACCTCACTGTCACACATCTCTTCTGTGCTCCCTTTGCAGTCAGGACACGTTCTCAGTTGATGTCTAACAACTTTGGACCACTCTCTACAGAAATACTCTTAGCACAGATGCAGATTTCTTCACAGAAATGGAGCTTATCTCTGTTGTTTTGTGTGTGACTGGCTCCAGCACAGCTATTATCAATGCCTGTTAAATGTTACACGATACATCAGAAATAGAGCACGGCAGGGACAGCTTCCTCTGAGGCAGCTAAAAATTTCTCTCAGGAACCTGCCACCAGGCTGCCGGGTAAAATACTTTCAGAAAAGTTTGGGGCTTTTTGTAGAAAAATAAGGCAGGCTAAAACGCCATGCTTAATGGATGTAAATTATCCATTAAGACTATAGTTTACAAATGAGTAACAAGCCACCATGTTAAAAAACCTGCTTTGCCTACAAAAATTAGCAATCCACAATTACGCACCCTCTTCTATCATTAACAGCAGAGAAATTAGCTAAAACAGAAATTTGCTTTCAGCAGACACAAAGAATTGTGCTAGTTAAACCTGTTGCCCATCATGAACTTAAGTCTTCTTAAAAATAGCTTTAGTCACTTTTATTGGTATAAACACCTAAATTGAGATCTGACAGCAAGTAAGGATTGTGCTTGTCCATAATAACCTCAGCTGTGAAATCTACTCAGACACAAGACATACAACCTTCCACATACACAAGTTATTTGCCAGCAAAGCAGAATGCTGCCATTCTGAAACAATTACATACAGTAAAGGTTTTCAATATTTTATTAAAGAAAACAGTCAAAATGTACAAGTATTACCCAGGTTTGTAGATAACTTCCTATAAAGGCAGTAAAATATGAATTTCAATCTAGGTTTTAAAAACTGCTATAGTTGATTATTTTTAAAGTTGGTATTTTAAAATCACGTTTCACAAATAGTTCTGAAATATTACCAAATGAATAGTGCAACAAGAAAATTGAAATTAGGTCTACACTGTTTGCATGTCAAGCAAAAGTTATAAGTAACTGCTTCAAATACTCAAACCATTTGAGAATGAATGAACCCAACAGCTCCCACCAAAAACTGACTTCTGACCACATTAGGAACATCCTCTTCTTGTTCTTCACTTAAAATCAAATAATAATAAAACAACACCTCTTGAGGTCATCAAAAATAACTTTAGTATAAAATTGTCTTGGCCCTTATCAAATATTACATGAGTAAAATTGTTAAGCCTTTATCAAAACAGACAGGAATAGGGAAAGAAAAAAAATGTCATGGCCTTAATCCATATCTGTTGGAATCATGTCTAGAAACGTTAGAAGCAAGACCAGAAACTCGGAGCCCTGTTTTGTTTTTAAAAACCACACAATCACAAAGAAAAACAGCTTCTTACTGCCTAAGGTTTGGGGGTGTTCTGGTCAAGTACCTGTTCCCATAGACAGCAACCTTTTATGTTCTGAGGAGAGCATAAGCAAAATATAGAAAAATAAATAAAATAGCTTCTTACAGCCTAAGGTTTGGGTGCTGGGTGGTGGTTTAGTATGTCCCCCACAGGTCACACTCTCTTGAGATCATATGCAGAAACATGGAAAATGATATCCATCTTTCTTTTTCAGAAAGAGAAAAGCCCCCCTTACATCCCAAAGCTCTTGAGATCGCAAAGGATGGTGCCCTGGGTGCTCTGGATGCTTTGGCAGCACGGAAAGTGGGCTCGGAGACAGACCCTGAGCTCCTTGTTGAAGATGAAGCAGAGGATGGGGTTGACCCCCGCCTGGGCAAACGTCATCCAGACGGAGGTGGTCAGGTAGACCTGGGGGATGGAGCTGGCCTTAATGAAGACCCGCAGATAGCAGGCCACAATGTAGGGGGACCAGAGGAGCAGGAAGAGCAAGGTGATCATGTAGAACATCTTGCAGAGCCTTTTCTCCATCTTAAACTCTTCCAGCACCAGCAGCCTCTTGATCTGGCTGTGGGTGGCCTGCCTTATGCCCACGAGGGTGGGCGGCGTGGGCCCCCTGCCAAAGCCAGCCGTCCAGTTTGCAGCTGCTTGGCCAGTGGCTCCTGGCCCATGGAAGGTCCAATTCTGGCTGATGGCCGGTACCAGCTGGGCCGGCTTCATCTTACGGTGGCCGTGGATGAAGAAGAGCAGCTTGATGTAGACCAGGTGGGTGGCAGCGATGACAGCCGCCAGCATGAGCATGAAGCCCAGCGTGTCGTTGGCCTTGACGTAGCGGTGCTCGAAGATGCACTGCTCCTCCTCCCGGATGAACTTGTAGGTGCCCACGTCGAAGACCGGGGGGAAGGCCATGGCCATGGAGAGGGTCCACACCATGCACACCACAGCCAGGCAGGTCCAGCCCGTCATGCGCTTGGCGTAGAAGCGGTGGTGGGCGATGGCCATGTAACGCGTGACCCCCACGCAGAAGAGCAGGAAGGCGGCGTGGAAGCAGAAGAGCACGGCCAGGAAGGCCAGCACCTTGCAGCTGAGCGGCCCGTGGGGCCAGGCGGCCCCGCTGCGAACCGACAGCATGACGAAGGGGAAGCAGGCCAAGGAGCGGAGCCCGTCGGCCAAGCAGAGGTCCAGCAGCAGGTAGTAGGGGGCGCGGTGCAGGTGCCGGTCCTTGAGGATGAGCCAGGCGAAGAGCACGTTTCCCGCCAGGCTCACGCAGAGGATCAAGCCCAGGGTGGCCAGCTTCAGCCCGGAGGCGCTCAGCAGGCCGCCGGCGCTGGGCAGGTGCGGGCTGCTGCTGCTCCCCAGCTCGCTGCTGTTCGCCATCGGGTCCTTCCTCCTTCTCCACCACCGCCTCCTCCTCCTCCTCCTCGGCGCCGCGCAGGCAAGGGCCGGGGTCTCAGCGCCGCGGCAGCGCGCCGGGGCCGAGGGCCGCGCCGCCCGCCGCCCCCATGCCCGCCGCCGCC
>VXBJ01003717.1:2950798-2966266 GCA_013400055.1 Nycticryphes semicollaris
CACCGGTGTGTATATGCCCATATACACACGTATTGATACCTACTGTATATATATATATCAATTCAGTACGTTAACAATATACCTGTGTTACATTCATCAATGTGCTTTTGCCAGATTTAGCCATATTAAATAGCCATTTAACTCTCTCTGCACGCAGGGGAGGCAAGTCAGGTAGCGCCTGTTGCAGCTGAGCATCCAGGTGCGTGGTACCTTGCTGGGCAGGGAGGTTTGCAGGGGAAGGAGGTTTCAAGCAAGCTCATGTGGCAAATGTTTTGGTGTGAGCATCAAGGAAAAGCTACCTCTGGAAGTCGGGAGCCTGATATTTGGGGTCTGACTGGGCTTCCTAAGAAGGCAGAACCTAGAGATGGGCAAAATGTCCCTATTGCACATGAATGCTTTCAGTGTTTCTGCGTTGTGTGGGGTTTTACCCGCTCCCAGGCTCTGTTACACCGGGCTCAGGGAGGGCTGGGCAGGTTTTTGTGAGCTGGATGAAAACCTTTGGCCTGACTAGCACAGAGCTGCTGCTGATGCACCCGCACTGTTGGCGTGGGTTTATAACGAGCAGTTTAATTAATGTAGGCCAGTGAGACCCAGATGCTTGTCTTCTCTCTCCCACTTTGCCATCCTTGAGTATCTAGGGCAGGGCCTCGCTCTGTGCCTTGTAAGGCACGCACCACTGCGCGGTAAGGCCCTGGGCTCGCTAGAGATGCTAATGCAATTAGCGTACTATTACTGGGTTTCCTTCATGGCCTCTTGTGAAGGACACATCTGAAATCCTTTTTTGAGCATTCTATTAAAAGCCATCAGTAAATTCAGCGTTATTCCAGAAACGAGAGCAATTAAATTGTCTGCATCAGCCCCAAAAGCAGATCTAGGCAGAGCGGCTTTTGAGTGGAGCTTTCTGGCTGCTTTCAGGATGTCTCAGTACGTGTGGTGGTGGCCAGGCACCGACCTCGGTCATGCCACCAGGCATCTAGAGCAGCTTTGCTGAGCTCCTGGCATTTAAACAGTGGTGGAACCAAAACCAGACTTAGGCCCAAAGATGCTTTGAGGGCAATCTGTGTCCCACACAGGACCTCATTTGCCAGTGGATCTTGTTTGTATCTGTTATTTAATGCTACTGTTAGGAGAGCAAAGAAATCCTGAGAGGGGAAAAAAAAAAGAAAAAAGAAGTAGCAGATAATTGAGGCTGCTTTTTTGCTTCCTACCAGTACATCTGAGCTGTTTTCAGTTGTTAGGTTTCTCATTTGCACCAAAGTTCTACTGTGACAGAGGATTGCCCACGGGTTGTTCAGTGCTTTGTGCAATTTTCAAGGCGTTTCTCACATCGGTGCAGCGACTCCAGTGCCGGGTGCGTGGTGTTCCCTCGGCAGCCCCGGCAGCGACGTCAAGAGCAGTGTCTTTCTGGAAGAGCCGGGGACACCGTGTACCTCCGGTGTGACACGGGACCGCGTTTACAGATTCTCCTGGGTGGGATGCCAGCAGCCAAAGCGCTTTGCCAAGCACAAGTTTGAGGATCGGTTGTCCTTGGGGGCACGTGGCTTTGCGGAGGAGACCTTAGGGCCCATGTTAGCTCTGTGATCTCTGCCATCAAGCGAGCAAAAGGGAACAACACACCTGCTTCCCTCCTCCGTGCCTGCGGGTAGGGTTTCTCCTCTCCCTGAACGCTCGCCAGCACAGCTGAGCTGGCTCGGGAGCTGCCGTAATTCACTGCTATCTTGCCAGGCCAGCAACAAATTGCTAGCTCATCTTTCTCCCACCTGTAGCGGAGGGAGAACCGGCAGGGAAATGGTGTTTCATCCATCTTCTGGGGCCGGCTTCCTTATGGGGCTGGCTGAGAAGTGCAATGCTAAAGGACCAGCCAAAAGGAAGGGGGAAATTAAGGGGCAGGTGAGGGGGTAGCAGTCTGCATATGAGCAGGCTTCTCACCTCCCAAAGGGACTGATGTGGGGTTATACCCACCAGGATAATTTTGCCTGTTAGTTACACCCCTTGATCTGATCTCCCTGCCGGGGGAAGAGCCCCCCACTATCCCAGCCCTCCAGTCTCCCAGCCGGGTGTCCCATTAGTCAGGGCAATGCCTGCACCTTGGGGTGCTTCACCTCTTCTTTGCATCAGGCTCAGCAGGTTCAACCAAGTTCCTCACCCAGGCTCAGTCTGTTTGGACATTAGGACAGCGCCACATTTATAGTATTTGACTGAAAAATGAGAAATGGGGTATTTTGTAAGCCCTCTGCTGTTGCGGGGCAGCTCGAGGAGCTCTTCCAGCCCACAGGGACTGTGGTGCCTGGGGAGGTGTCCGCTGTTAGGACATACTGGGTGTATGTTGATTTGAGCATAGCCGGACAAAAGCCAGATCCATTGCAGCAGTCGTGGGAAACAGGTAATTTGCAGAGATTGTAATGAGTGTGTTAAGCTGTTTCCCTTTCTCACTTCAATCACTTTCACAAAATGAGTCTAATGAAGAGCTATTCTGTGCTTACAAAATGGTGCTGCACAAGCTAGATGGGTTCCTCTGACCTTTCAGTGTGCTTTACTTGAATTGGCTGCCTCTTCATGTTCCCTGCTCACTGCCTTGAACGGGAAAGACAGCTGAAATACCGACTCTTACAGAAAATACTGTGGCATATTGCCTTCTTTCCACCAGTCACTGGTATTCTTCCCAAAGCCTTAGCTATTTATTGTCAGCGGTGTTATTTGTGTTCTTGTGTTTGGGAGCTCTGCATAATGTTTCTGGAAAAAGAAGCATCCCGTAGCCTTGGTTCTGCCGTAGTTATCCCTGGTGTGACCTAAGAGAAGAAGTAGGAAATGCCTGGACATACCTGAAGGACAAACCCAGAGCCCCTCCATGGCCAAGACGTCACTGAGAAGCGGGACAGGTGAGAGCCCTCAACCAAAGCAATTTTGCTGTCACAGAAAATTCAGGCGAGGAAGAGTTTTCAGCCTTAGTAATCAAGGAGATGGAAAGGTCAGTCTGGAGCAGGAATGGATAACAGGGGCTTGGGTGGGATGCTGGCACAAGAAAGATTTGGATCCTCCTTCCCAGCTTCCTGCAGTCCCCAGACAGTTCTCCAGATGACAGCCATTATTTGTGTTATCTTTGCACCTAACGGAGTGAGTCAGGGACCAGGGTGCTACATAAGCAAAACAAAAAGCTGTCCCTTTGCCAAGGGAACCTAATTCACCCAACTGTGAGAAGGGAGACAGAGCCAGTAAGAACCCTAAAGAAGCAGGAGGATGAGCAAAGAGCAAGGCTGCAGCCTTGGGAATGGCATCGGCGTAACCTCGGCCATCACTCATCCCTGCAAAGGGAGGAGAGAGTGCAAGGAGATCATGAGGGAGGTTTGTGGGTGTTTACAGTGATCATGGTAATTGTGACAATGGCGGAACAGAAGATGACACATTAAGGTAATGTTTGTGCACTGGCTATCATGAAGACAGTGTGAGAAGTTTTAAGTCTGCAAAATATACAGTTCTACCTAAAATAACTGCTTTGCATAACAGGAGTCACTCTCTGCCCTCTGTAACCGGGGTGCAGCCATGGTACGTGCCAGTAAAATGAAGACAGATATAAACCAAGGCTGGAAAATCCTCATCCTACCTCTTGCTCTCAGGGGGTCCTGATGTTGGGTCCGGGATGTGGCACTGGGGACTGCCATCAGGCTGGGGAGAGCATGGGCAAGCAGAGGCTGGATTGGTGGGCAACAGAGCATTAATGAAGCATTTTGGGTGTGATTGTTTTCACAGAACTACTAGCACAGTGGTGCAAAAGAGACCAAAGTGGATGGGAATGTTAATGCCAGTGTTGAATCCCGGTTTCCTGGATGGCAGCAGAGGATCTGCAGGAGAACAGTCACATAGCTGCAGCTATCTGGCAGAGAGGTATCTGACAGCTAGCTATCACATTTTTCAAGGGCTTGTTCCTAGCTGTTTAATACTTCATATGCTTTCTTGGGGAGGGAGGAGAGAAGAACGGAGGAGTATATTTGGCACAGCAGGGAAGTGGACTCGGGTCTTTTCCATCCCTTAGTGCTGTGCTGTTGCAGAGGGAGAGAAATCCTCCTTCCACAGCGGTACTAATCCTCCTCCACAGCGAGCTGAACGTTTTGAACTTGAACAACTCCTCTCATTTTTCCCCCATGTGATTGTGAGTCAGGCTGAGCTTCTCTATTCTTCTCCATAATTGAGTAGGAGATTATTTTGACTGGAAATAACCAGACGCAGGTATCATGGCTGTGAATGCCTCCATGCATGCCACTTGCTAAAAGTTCTGTAGCCTTCTGCAAAGGGAGCTGGTCTTTAAAGACTCTGCTCAATGGAGAGGGAAGAAAAGCAGAAGGGAAGAATAGCTCCTTCCTGCTCACTTCTATCACTGGCTCTGCTAAATGTAACCTGCTGAATTGTTGCTGACATGCTGTTCTTCAGAAGCAGCTCTTTTGTGGAAGAGCTCCCTTGTGAGAAGGGGAATAGCCACAGTGAGACAGGAAATATCCCTGACGTGATGGCTTTCTGCAGGACCTACAGCGATTCCAGTCTCACGCTTGGAAAGTTAGGAAAGGCCATTCCTCTAAAGTCTCTGGGGGAACCTCCCCAGGCACAGATTTCCCTGTTTCTTCCCTCCATCTCACCATGGCTCTGTCCCATGGGATACAAGCCAGGGAGGGAGTGGAGGAGCACAGGGCAAGGGAGAAATGGATGCCATGTGAGGCCATGCCAGGGCGCGTGGCTTTGCCCACCACCATGGCCAGATGCCGTGCCCTGCTGGTCCCAGCTCTCGGTGGGTACCAGGAAGGAGGGTGCAGCCCCTCCTCAGTGCTGAGTTCTAGCTACGTGCTCATCCTGCTAGCAAAGCTGGATACTAAGGAGCATTACACAAGACCAGGCTTCCTCCAATGTATACCTAAGTGGGATTTCTCCAGGCTATTAAACCAGAGTGCTGCAGACTTGTCAGCCCCAGAAGTTTTATCTGTGCTGTAGCAACCTCAAGCCACTGCTGTTCTGCTTGTGCATCTCATGTCTCAGCTGCTTACCAAGGAGCTAATGAGCTTTTGGAGATACATGGGTGCTATAAACTCCTTAGGCTGGAGATAAGAGGCTTATTGCTTTTCAGAGCCCTGCCAGCCCTTGGCTCTGCTGCTGTGGTGCTTCTCAGGCCCAAACCCCAAACAGGGTTATAACGTCTTGCAGTAAATAAGTGTATGCCTAATTACAGGTGTACATGTGCATGCTGCAGCCATCTCCATGGGCTGAGGACAAACAGGCAATAACGGGCTTTACACTGTTGTCACGTCTCCCTGCATGATTGACTCCAGCCCTCGCAAACTGCCTTCCCTGCACAGGGGCTGTGCCAGGAGGGACCCACCACCCTCCTCACAGCCAAATGGCCTTTGGCACCTGTCCTGGCTTGAGAGACACAGGAGTAATTTTTCTTCTAATGCTGGGGAAAACTGGACTTTTAGAAGACTTTAGTGTCTGAATTCATGAAAATATTTACTTTATGGTCAGCCAGGCTCTGTGAGTTTCAAGGTCTCAGTGTTTTTGAGCTTTGCCAGGTGAAGGTACAAGGAGGAGCAAGGCATGGACATCTGACCCAAACTGGCCAACAGGATTATTTCATACCATGAATGTCACATTCACACATTCAGTATAAATTAGAGAAGTTTGCTGTGTAGTTCTCTCTCCCTTGATGGTGGCAGTCCAGACAACTCCTTGTCCCGGGGCTGGACCCCTGAGCCCTTCCTTTCTTCCCAAAGCCTTTGTACTTAGAGTGTCCGACATTTGCTGTCCCCTGCTGGGAGTGCACATCTTCCTGCTGAGAGAATTGGTTGAATACTGAATATAATTCTTGTGTATCTTATATCAATATTGGGATTAATACTGGTTCTGTAGTGTTATTGTTAATTATTTAGTCTTCTTCTATTAAATCTATTTACATTTCAATTCTTGTGTTTCTTTGAATTCCCTGATTCCCCTTTCCTGGATGGGGAGGGGTCATCGGGTGACAGAATAGTTGTCTGAATGACAATAAATTATTATGGGTTTTCTCAAACCATAACAGCACCCAAGAGAAAATTCAGCCTGGGTAGCTTCAGAACAAAAGGTGGCCATTTGGATTATGAAATAATTTATTCCCATTGCTGGAGTCCTTTCTCTGCTTTCAGGTAGACCTACATCCGTTTAGAAAATTCACTGGGTAAAAGGAGAAAAAGCAAACCATTAATGCACAACTGAAAATTCATTTTCATAGTCACTGTGAAAGACAGTTTTTACTTCCTTAGTATGAATTCAGCCCCGGCTGTTCACTTGCTGTCTACAGTGTCTGCCATCAAAAGCAATCCAGCTCTAACTGGTCAACAGGCTCTTACCAAAAGGTAAAGAGAGCCTTCCAATAAAATCTGCTTGGCTAGCCAAAGCATCTTCATCGTTATTGTGTATTTCACTTTCCCCCCTTTTACATGTAACCCAGGTATAAATTAGCCCAAGAGCACTCTTTCAAGGTATAACTAGGTATGTAATTTGCTATTCATCTATCAATTTTTTTGTTTAGTTGCTCTCTTTGGAAAAGTTTTTGAATTAATCTAATCATCAGGGAGAGTTATTAGAGGTGCTGGAACTACTTTCTAGTACCATCTTATAACTTGAGTAAATAAAAATCTGAAATCTGGTTTCTTTGCTGCTCTATTGTCCTTATATATTCCCTTTCCTGTTGGTTTATACATGTGCACAGCTTAGACTGAAGCCAGAACGATTCCTTTCTTTTGGCACTCTGCATCCTACGACCCCACAGCTGGTTGACAAGAAAGGATGAGCAACGTGAAAACCTTCAATGTGACTAAAACCGTGGGATTTAACAACATCAGAGAGCCCGTGAATACTAGCTGTATGCTAAATTTTTAGTTAAATGGGTGTTGGAGCTGGATGATAACCCAGCAGCATATTCCTGTGACCGAGAGCAATGGTTTGGAAGTCAGCTCAAGGCTCTCCACTACCGCTGCTGAAGCAGTTCAGCCCTACATCTGGAATTCAAATCAAGTCATGTCCAGATTCGTGCTCAAGGGCTGAAAGTCACTATTAGCTAGCCCATCTGTATTCAAATTACTTCTTCAACACAGGCATTCCCTCTGCATTTAATTTTGAACTATAGAAACAGCACCTAAAAAGGTTTTGCTGTTTAGAAGTGTTTGTGGGTCTCAACCAACTTTGTAGGCGAAGTAAAGCATGAGAAACATTTTTTACCGCACCATCCTATCAACTGAGCTTTTAAGGCAGGCTGATGAAAAGAAATCTATTATTTTAATAGCACTTTCTCTCTGGTAAAAGGTCTGGTTAACTTACTCAAGCAGAGCTTGAAGTAACACATAAAAACTGTCAGAAAAACTGGGATGCAGTTTGGAGCTAAGTGAAAATTGTGACCAAAATCTGAGCCTACCCAAACCCCAAGGTAAATGCCAAAATACCCCAGGATTCCTCTGATCATCATGCAAGCTGTTAAGGATAACAAACAGCTTATTTGTTTGGGGTTGAGTTGGTTTTTGTCTTGTTGTTCCTTTTGTGCAAGGGGTTTTTCTTTGGGTCCAATGGGTTGTTTAATTTTTTATTTATTTGGCCTTTTGCTCTTGTATTTTATCTCATAGAGTTCACTTCATTGACGCAAATCTGATGAAGGGAAACCTCCCTGAGTTAAACCTGAAGTCTTCATACCTGAGAGGAGGAGGGTACAGGCTTTGGGGAAGACCCAACAGGTTTTCACATTTTTTTGGGGTCTTGAAGAAAATTATTGTGGTTAAATAGAAACAAAGGTTAGAGAAAAAAAAGACATTATTTATGTCGATCACAACAATCCCATGCAGCACTACAGGCTTGAGGAAGAGTGGCTGGAAAGCTGCCCAGCAGAAAAGGACCTGGGGATCAACAGCCGGCTTAACACAAGCCAGCAGTGTGCCCAGGTGGCCAAGAAGGCCAACCTCATCCTGGCCAGTATCAGGAGGCCAGTATCAGGAATAGCGTGGCCAGCAGGAGTAGGGAAGTGATGGTGCCTCTGTGTTGGGCACTGGTGAGACCTCACCTTGAGTGCTGTGTTCAGTTCTGGGCCCTTCACTACAAGATGGGCATTGAAGTGCTGGAGTGTGTCCAGAGGAGAGCCACCAAGCTCTGGTGAGGGGTGTAGAGAACAAGTCATATGAGGAGAGGCCGAGGGAGCTGGGCATGTTTAGTTTGGAGAAGAGGAGGCTGAGGGGAGACCTCCTTGCCCCCTACAACTACCTGAAAGGAGGTTGTAGAGAGGTGAGTGTTGGCCTTTTCTCCCGAATGAATAATGAGAGGACCAGAGGAAATGGTCTGAAATTGCAGCAGAGGAGGTTTAGATTAGATATTAGGAAGAATGACTTTACTGAACGAGTGGGTCAGGCACTGGAACAGCCTGCCCAGGGAGAGGGTTGAGTCACCACCCCTGGAAGTATTTAAGAAATGAGTAGATGTGGCACTTCAGGGCACGCTCTAGTGGCTGAGATTGTAGGGAGTGGATTATGTTTCTGTGTATGGTTGGACTTGGTGATCTCAGAAGTCCTTTCCAACCATAATCGATTCTGTGATTCTGCATGTGCATAGTACAAAAGTCTTGTAGAAAGCCTCTGTCATTTGAATGCCAACTGAATTGCCTTTACATTAAGGACATGATGCCTGGGAGCACTGTGGATAGGTGTATGAATTTCATCCATGCACTGTGTGAGCCCAACCTGGGAAACAAACCTCACCTGCCAAGTTCTGTAGGGCCATTTCCAGCTTTTCTTCTCAAAGGAGGGACCCAGCTCTGCTACCAATAAGTAAAGTGGGAATTCTGACATTGATTTCAAAGGGAGCTAAACTGAGCTCCATGAGAAGTGAGCAATGCTGCTTTTCTTTTTTTTTCTTATTAATGTGACTAATTAAATGTTTGTATTTTTTAAGCACTAACTGGGCTTTGATGGTCGTTTAGAGACTTTGAGAAAGTCAATAATTTTGATGAAATAAGACTGTAGACTCCAGAACAAAGTCCACATGGAATCTGTGATGTTGCTAGGATACAGCTATTAGTATTTTCAGTGGCTGGGGTATTTTTTTTTGGTGTGGGTTTTTTTTGTTTAGTTTTTAGATAGAGTTGGTCTAACCTCTGTTACAAACACTAGAAGAATACGTGACTGCCTGATCCCATTTCCATGACACTGCCTCAATTTATGGTAACGAAGCCGAACTTGAGCAATTTGTTTCAACCACTTTTATTTGTGATGAAGAAACACAAAGCATAATTTTGACCTGAGCTATAGGGAGTACATTTTATCTGAATCTTGATTTTATTAAATGATGTGCATGATTTTCCTCCCTGTGGGTGATATATTGCTGAAGTCAGTCTCCCTCTAGTGGTTTATTTCCAGAGGGGCCCTTGGCTTTACTGGCTTGGATAGGTACCAAATTTGGTAAGAGTATGACGCAGAAAGTTGAATGACCCTTACGAGCTGAACGGCAGAGCAGCATTGAGCTCATAATTTTTAAGAGATGAGCATAAAACCTATAAAATATTATTTTCTGTTTTTTTATATATTTTAGATTATATATATTTTTTTTTACAACATCAGTAATAGATAAGGCTTTCCATCCCAGGGTCACTCTGCTGTACAGGCTAACGTGGTTTGCTCAGGGTGTAGGATGAGGCTTTTGCACATTGTTTCCAGGCTGTTAAAAAAAAATAATCAGTATTTAAGCTCATGTCGCACGTCAAAGCCAATGCCAGATGTGGTGCCAATAGCATTCTTTTTGGTTTAATGTAACACAGAATAGCATTGTGGATGATGCTATTTTGGGATGCCCATGTTTGGGGAAGCAATATCTAAGGGAAACACTCGGCGGATATTTTACTGGGCTATAAGGAAAAGAAAGCTGTTTGGCCAGCTCTAGGAGGACCTGCTCTGGCAGGGGGTTGGATTAGATGATCTCCTGAGGTCCTTTCCAACCCCATAGCATTCTGTGATTCTGTGGGGTTTGTTTCTAACATATAACTGAGATTTGAGTTTTGTCAGGTTTCTTGCATTTATAGTCCAACCTCACCTTTGCTGGGCACCTCTTTAGCACCTAAGATAACTCCAGTGCCTGACAGGTGTGGGGAATGGGAAGGTGAGGGGACAAAAGCAGAACCCCAGAATCCAAAGCCAAGCAAGAAATTCAAGTCTTTTAATACCTGATGCATGGATTGGAAGCCAGTTCAGCTCTCTGAAAATGCTTTTGTAAAGACAAAAGGTCTAATCTAAAGCATGTTGAAGTCAATACATGCCTTCACTTAACAGTAAAGGGCTCTGGATGAGGCTCAGCTGCCCTTCACAAGTGATGGTAACCAGAGAGAGCTGTGATTCTGCAGTGCATCAAGGAGCCTGGGAAGACTCTTTCCAGGGAGCACACTGATCTGAGGTAGGTAGAGGGCTGGTACTGCCTTCTTCACCTTCGTATCTGGCAGAAGTCTGTCCTGTGATATCCCAGAGGAGCTATTTGGCCTTGGTTTTTCATTTATAAACTGTAATAGTGGGAAAGCTTGGAGAAATTTAGGATTCACTGCCCTGGAAGCCACCAAGCTCCCATTCCATTTTAACAGGCATCTGACAGAGGCTGTGCGATGCCATCACCTTCCCATGACACATTTCACAGTGTCTTCAGCTATGGAACAATTTTAAGGGTAAGGTTTTACTTCTTTTGCTTGACTTTTACTTAATGCTCAGGTTCTATTGGGCAATCAGGAATCTTGATCCCTTGGGAGACCGCTTAAAACATTTCCCTTTGGATGCTGTTCTGTAAAAGCTGCAGAGCAGGATTTTGGAGACAATTTTGTCTTTCTTTTTTGTTTTTGGTTTTCAGGTCGAAGTTTTCACATGGTGTCCTGGCCAAAGGCAATTTGATTTTGGTCAATAACTTAAGCAGGAACTATTCCATTACTTTTGTTTGTATAAAGAATATGCATTTACTCCTAGCATGTGGAACAAAATTCTTGCACTTTTTAAAAGCTCTGCAGCAAAAAGAGCAGCTGTCAAAGTGCAATATGCACGTTGTCCTTACTGAGATTTGTTCTAGCATCACCTACACAGAGTAAATTAATCAGAGTCCTCTGTTTACAAGGAAGTCATGGACACTTAGGAGATGCCCATGAACACATGAAGTGGCTTTACTTACATAATTGTATAGACTTTTTGTTTAGGATTGCACAATGCATATGTAGGAACTTTTTTTAGGAAAGAAGGGAAGGATGTACTTGAACTGCACTTCTTTGTTGGACCACTGACTGGTTATGTCAATTGTACGAGTTAAGGAAAGGTTCCTCTGCTTTGAGAAGTTCCAAAGACTGACCCAAAAAGGGCTCATCACCAGCAGATACTTCAGTATCTCCTCCTGGAGCGTGCTGTTCCTGCCAACCAAGCAAGTCCTGCTGGAGTAAACTTGAGACAGCAAGCTGCAGTGTTACCTCCTGGCTCTCCCTGGGCTTGCATACTTTGTTCGACTTTGGTAGGTTCGTGCATTTGAAGGAAGACTACAACAGGAGCTTGCAGCAACCAGTGATGCTCGGTACTGTGCAGGAAACTTTACAACCCAGGCAGGACTGGACACCAGCCTGTGAGAAAAATAGGAGCAGCGAGCCAGTTTGTTTTTAACAAAACAAAGTTATGCAATATCATTTCGTTCTGACATGTTCCCAACATGCAGCAAATGAAGAACTCACTAAATACAGTATATCTCTGGCCATATCATTTGAATATAACTTGTTGCCATGACAACCTCTACTTAACAGCTTGGCTGATATGAAATCATTCCTAGATGAGGGAGCTTTTGCCAACAGCATTGGGATTCAACACTTCAATATCGTGTTTTAGGTTTTTAAAAAGCATTTGTTTAAGCCACAGGAAGCAAATATCAAATAAAATCCCTTCATCCTCACCTCTCACTTGATCAGTTTACCTTCCTGGGAACCTCTTCAGGGGCAGCTCTTGTGTTGCTTAATATGCTTCTGAAGTCCCAGGCAGTGTTTCAAGAGCAAGTGATTGTGACACCAGCCTTTGGTAGAGAAATTACATTTCATGGCTGTTGGCTCAGCCTGTGAGGCAGCAGGGCAGCAGTGCCTGGGCACAGCAGCCAAGGCTTGTGCTCCAGCCATCCCTCACGTCCCTGAAGATTTAGGCATCAACCGTCTCTGCCTCAGAGTAAAAAAAGAGGAGCTTTGGCTACAGAAGGGTCTAAGCCCAGCGTTTCATACAGTTCATTTTGTATCAGGATGAAAACAGGTAATCTATTAGATGTTTCCTAAGGTGGTGTACCTATCGCCTCAGAAATAGCTGTGGAACACTTCCAGGGTGGAAATGCAATAGGACTGCTCATATGATGCTTGTTCCTTTCCTGCCTTCCAGGTGCTACACGGCATTAGAATATAGCTAAAATAAGCCTAATGCTTTCCTAATATTTCTTATGCATGCAGGCATGGCAGTTGCCACAGTGATGGTACACAACTGTCGGTGGGAGAAAGGATGGTCCTGAAGGTTTTAGGAGGCAGTCTGCCCCTGCGAACCACCACAGCTTTATGGCAGCGGGATTCCCCGCGGGGGCTGTGGGAAAAGCTACTGAAACAGACAAATAACATTTCAAGCACATGTAATGTGCCCATTGCTGCCAAGATTTTTGAGATCAGCAAGGATTATACGAGGAGGGATTTAAATCTCAAGTAAAGCCATGGAAAGGGTTATGAAGTATTCATCGTTTCTTCAGGCTCTAATGTGCCTTCTTCAGCTCTAATCAGCCCCAGCGTGGAGCAACTTGGGCCTTTACTGTGGCAAAGAGGTTGTGGTGCCTGAAAGTGGGCGCAGGCAAGCAGTGCTAGGAGCACGCAGAATGGGGCACAACAGTAGTTCCAGTAGTTCCCTATCCACTTCCCCAACCCTGTCCCAGCTGATACCTGGGAAAATTTCAGCTGTCACCCATCTGAAATCAGCTGAGCCCATCTACTGGCTGGTGTCTGCTCTTGGCCTGCTTTATAAGGCCTTAGCAGAAAATTGTGCATTTTCCTGGAGAACTCTGCAAGTGAAAGGAGGATGTGGCTGGGAGAAGGTGTAAGGAACGGAGCGAGAAGCCCCTTCAAGGTGGTGAGCTTTATGCAACTCAGCTCACCTTCACACCGTCTTGTAGCCTGGGGCTGCACCATAACACAGTTTGTTTATGGTGAATCTGCTTGAGAAGGTACAAAAGCACAGGAGAAGACATCACCAGGGTTTCTTCAAAAAGAAACCTTTGGGATATATGGCAAATATGTGGTCTTAATTAAATAACAAATCAAATATTGTCTTAATTAAAGCCCTATGAATGTCTCTCTAAAAGTGCTAATAATTTCCTGGGATTTTCTTTTAATCTATGAACTGAGTTTATTCAAGGTGTGCTGGCAGCATGAGGTAGCTGAGCACACTGAGGATGCTGTTCTTACCATCATTTTTCCTTGTGAGATCCTTCTCGGGAGACTCGTTTTTTTCCTTCTGTGTCACGACTTCTTAGAAATCTCTGTCGGCAAAGGATGCGCTAATTCAATGCATCCTGTGATTGCCCTTCCTCCCTCCACAACCACATTCGTTTACTGTGAGTTGAGATTCCCACAAGGCACCTTGTGCCACTGTGAAGCCTGGTATTTACTGATGTAAACAAGAAATAAATGGAGGCTTTAACCATCTCATTTGGAATAATGATACAGGCTCTGCTGCCTGGTACTCGCTCTGCATCTCAGAGGTGCGGGGGTTGTACTTCTGTATGGTTCCTTGCAGCTCAGATTGTTTGTAAGAGAATAATTTGTTTTCAACCTGAGCTCTAATGTTTTAAGTGATGAACAGCTCTCTGATAATGGAATCTGGAGGCTTTCACTGAAGCGTGTGGTTCCCGTCAGAGGCAGGGGCTGGATTCAGAGTTAGTTTTTGTAATGTACTCTAAAGGGTTTAGCCTTATTTCCAGTGTGTGGCTGCTGCATGGCCAAAAATTAATACTGTGTTGACAGCCTCAGCAGAGGACACCAAAGATGTATTAGGCGTGGAGGCTGTCAACAGCAGTCACAGAGGCAAGATGTGGCCCTTCAAGGTTGTAAGAAATTAGCACTCTCCTCCTCTCCTCCTGTCTTCTCCAGCTCCTCTGAGAAAATCTGTGCCTAGGTACAGCCATTTGTTGGGGTGGAGTTTTTTTCAGGATTAACATTTTTGGTGGGTTCACCATTGAAAGAGAGAGAGAAAGCTCAGAGTGGGCATACCAATGAATTTTTATATTCCAAGCTCTCCCAAATGGTCATTATCTTGCCTTCTATTTAAAGAGGAGAAAATTAAATTGCAAGAGATGGTGCAACTGGTTTTCCAGATCTTGTTTAATTTGGCTTAGCAGTTAGCATTTTCCATCTGCACAATATAATCATTAACTTTTTTTGTTTCTTCATTGTCACTGTACAGACTGCTTTTTATGGGTGATCTCTGCCCTTTCTTACTGTTAGATTTTTACTTCTTTAAAGCAATGTGTCTTTTTACTGATTTTTTTTTCTCTTTCTTTTAGGATGAAGTATATATAAAATTATTCATCCTAACAAATGTGCTTGCAAGGAAACATTTGTGATTCATGGTCTTTGATCCTGCTATCACTTATGTGGGTGTTTAACTTTACTACTGTGCATAGTCCCACTGGGGAGAATCTTAATTTAAAAAATACTATTATAAAAATAATGTGAGGGTTATAGCACATGTCCATGCTGGTTTATAAGGAACATCTCCCCATAAAACCAAGCATGCAGATTAAATAGGCTGCAGAGAAGATGAGAAGACATAAATTATCTGCCCCCAAGGCAGATAGGTTCATCATTGCATTATTGTCTCCACCAGTTTGCATGGTACTCATCCCTCCAAGTTTGTGAACGTGCAAGGATTTTGTGTCCTAAAACTTGGATTTTGAGAGAGATTTAGTTTTCTGGTCAGCACTGCCAAGTCAAACTGAGCATGGAGATTATTTGCTTCAGCGAGGCAGCCCCAGAGACTCACCAGTGTGACCTGCATATGTGCAGAGAAGGGGTTGCCAGCAGTACTCTCGGTGCAGGACAGTGGCATCAGGTACCCTGTCCACCCAAATGTCTGATCCTCCTAATGGTCTAACCAAGCAGATCAGTGCTTCCCCTCAACGCAGAGAGGCAGATGGAGGCGAGTGCGTGTGCTGAGCCTGGGTCAGTGCCCCTTTCTGGAGCCACCAATGCCTTCAGATGGGTCCATCACTGTCACCATCAGTGTAGCTCCCTCCTTGTCTGTCCTTCCCACCGCCCCCTTGTCCCTGGGCATCTGTCCCGAGTCCCCTTGCCCGACTCCCGCTCTCCCCCGCTCCATCCCTCTCCAGAGTCCTTCCCCTCGCCGGGCTCCCCGTCCTCCCCCGCCCCTCGCAGTGTTCCTTGTCCCCTCCCCG
>VXBJ01003717.1:2966332-2988676 GCA_013400055.1 Nycticryphes semicollaris
CTCGCCATGGACCTTCTGGCTGGACAAGTGAGTGGGGGCCAGGGGCGGGCAACAACCCTGCGGGACGCAGAGAGCCGGGAGAGGAGAAAAAGGCAAAAGGGCGGGGGAGGGGGTGTTTGTGTGAACACAACAAAAATCCGTCTGTGAAAAGCATCTCTGCTCTTTATCTCTTTTTGTTCGTGGAACAGATTGGAGAAAGGGAAAGCAGTCTCGGGAAAACGGGGTGATGCGAGGGACCGGGGGAGGCAGAGCCGGTCGGTGTCCCTTCCCTTCGAGGGGAGGTGGCGTTTGTTGGGAGTTAGTTCGTGATTACGGGTTTGGGAAACGCTTTCGGTTTTGTAGTTCGACGGACGCACAGGGATTCGGGCAACTCTAAATTTAGCTCTGGCGTTGGGCAGCCCCGGGAGGGGAAGGCGAAAGGGTGGGCTTGGCTGCTGCGGGGACTCGGACGTCGCGGGGATGTCCCCTACCGACCCACTCCCATCCTGACGTGTGGGATTTTATAACTCTTTAACAGCCAGGTTTGCCTCCTGTGGCTGATCGGTTCTTCAAATCCGAAGTGATTTGTTTTGAAGGATGAGCTCCGATTTATTAACTTAACCGCGCTGTTCGTCTACTCATACTACATTCCGTGTGCTTGAAGTTTTAGTTTGTCGTGGTCGTGGAGAGCTGCCGCCAGGAGAGCTCAGCCGGTGGGGCAGAGAGCCGGGCACAGCGGAAAGCACCGCAGTCAAAACTGAAACAGAAAGTTCAACATCAGGGTTTGATACTGGACTTCCAGTGTGTCTTCTCTGGCATCCTGTTATTAATCTTCTGCATCTCCCTTTTCTCGATTTTTCTGTTGTATTTTTCCTCTCCCCCGACTCCAGGAGGAAAGTTATTTCCTTTATAAGCCTATCTGCTGCTGAGCATGGTGCCTTTTTCAACCCATGACAGAGAAATAGCAAAAAGCTGTTGAAAGCACACGAATATTCTCAGGTCCTGCAAATCAAACTGTATACATAAACCCACATACTATTTCTGGTCGATTCTTCTGAACTCAGGATGTAGTTATGGTTGGGTTCAGGGTCTGAGTTGTGTTTTCTGTTGGTTTATAAAAAGCACCATTTGGACTGCTTTTTAAGCAAGCTACCATCCAGATCACTTTGTTTGCACAAGCCATGTGGAGATAAGCATTCCTGTCTTTTATAATCAACATCAGAAGTCAAAATCCACCTTTAGTCCCTGAGTTGCATCACAGTTATTTTTCCCCCCTGTGTCTCGCTTCCACTGTAATTTAGACTCTTAAAATTTGGTCAGTGTACTATTTCTTTTTTTTCTTCTTCTTTCTGATCACATACAAGTGCATTTCATTAGATAACATTGCTGTTCCTTAACTTACAAAACCAGGAGTGTATGTATGAGGGAAAAAACCAAAAGTGGGACCTTATATACACAAAGCTGTTTTGTTTACCAGCAACAGTGATAGAATAATGGCTGGGAACAGGAATGACAGCAGCCAAGGTGTGCTTCCTACACTTAGAAACCACTTAAGGCATTAAAAAGCACACAAGAGATGCACCTATGAACTTCATTTACTGCAGGGTACGGAGGTTCCTGTCTCCCTACAGAGGCCCACAGAAGTGGCTGTGACATTTACTGGTGCACCCACACAGATTTGATGGTGGTGGGATCATTGCTTAGGCTTGTACAGGGTGGACTTTCTATAGAAGTTGACGCTTTTGTGATAGAACTGTGGGCGCTTTTTAAACTGACTTCGGTAACACCTTATGTGGAGCAGTGGTGTTTCCTCATGAGATGGTAATGATTTTTGACTGCCACTAAGTTTACCCTGTACTTGGACTGAAAAGCAAGAAGTGACACTTAAGGACAAAGAGATGTGGAGATGGATATTGTGCAGAAATTCCCATAGCCAGAGGTTGATGTTCACAAAGGAGACAGAAGGGTCTTGCAAAGATTTTATTTGAATAAAGGGAGAGTCCACTGGGGCTGTCCCTTGTGGGGTCTTTCAGTTTTCCAGTGAATGCAGCCTCCATTTTATCCTAAATATAATATATCCTAAAATTTTATCCTTTCCCCCTTGGCTGAGGTACTTGGAAGGTATAGACTTCTCAATCAGCTTATTACATAGAAGTTTAACTTTTGCGGTTTTATAATTGTCCGACTTTTACATTTTTGGTCAATTCCCTTATTTTTCAGTTATATCAGTCCTGCAGTTTCAATTAACTCTCCTCTTTTCTTCAGTTATCTTACTCTTGCCATTTGAATTAACTTCCCTGTTTGTGGAGATGCTCATACCCATACTGCATCACCTGTTTGTGAAAACACCCTTATTCCTATCTTACCAATATGTAGTTAGCTTTTTCTATTAAATTACTGTGAGAGGGGTCCCTGATGTACATTTTTAACGTCTCCAAAATATACCTCTTCATTGTCACACTGTTAAATACCCATCAGCAAAGCATTACTTTCTGTAGCAACTAGTGATACGCTACGGAGTAGATTCCCTTGGGGTTCACGACCTTGTTTTTATCATAGCAGCACTCGATACATCTCCTGCTTTAGCGGTAAATGCTAAAATGCCTTTGTTTTATCTACATCAGCACTTGTTTCTGTGAATGCCTTGGCACAGGCTTAACATCTGGAGGCTGGGATCCTGTGACCAGGTTCTGGTCCGTTGCCATTATCTCTCACGTGTCCCGGGGCATCTGCATTTCCTGCAAGCGCTAAGCCTTTCTTGGTATGTGTGTCTAAAATAGTAACCATCTGATATCGCTCTCTTGTATCTTACCCCGTATATGCTTTAGGGAAGTGAGCATGATGAAAGCATTTGGGAGAATATTATCCACCCATTTGACAAATAAGATCCCATCTACCATCTTCGAATGTTTGTAGGTCAGCAGTTTTGGAGAAGCTGTCAGGTGGTTTTCCTCTGAGAACCTCTTTCCTAAGAGAAATGAGATTTCCTTTTTAACTGCTAAAATGTTTTAAGGTCATGTGCTGAAAATTTTGAAACCAGGACTTTAGACCTGCTGTTTGTTAAGGTTTGAAGAACCCACAGTAACTTAGTGTCATTTCGGCAATTATTCCATCACTGGATGACTCCTCCCTACCCAGGAAGGGGAATCAGGAAAAAACAAGAAAACATGATGGTTGAAATACAAACATATTTAACAGAATAAGACCAACTAATTAGCAATAATACTAAAGAACCAATATTGATCCCAATACCAATATAAAACAGACAAGGGCTATGCTCAGCCCGTTCCATCAGCAGGAAGCCATGCACTCCCAGCAGGGACAGCCAATGTGGGACACTGGGAGCACTGTGGGTCCCAGTGACAGGCTCAGGGTTCCGACAGCAGGTTAAGAAGTTCTCAGGGTGGCAGCCATCATATAAGAGAGAGAGAAAACTCCTTTCTTTCTAATTTATGTTGAATGTGATGTTCATGCTATGGAATAATCCTGCTGGCAGCTCGGGTCAAGTGTCTGGGTCTCGCTCATCCTCATCCCTGCACCTGGTGAGCTTGAAAACACTGAGACTTTGAATCCCACATCACAGGCTATGGAGTAAATATTTTCACAAATGCAGACACTGGAGTCTTCTAAAGTGCATTTTTCCCAAGCATTAGAAGAGACCTTACTGAAAAAGTGAAGTTACTGAAATCTTGTGTTGCTAAAACCAGGACACTGTTTTATTTGTCCATTCTGCAGGTTTTCAAGTTCATACCTACGTGTCTTATTCATAGGACTTTTGTACACAGTGACATTATGGCCCACGGGGAGTTTCAGCAAGTCTTTTGGTGAAATGTGCCTCTGGTGCCACCTTGGGAAGCTGATCCATGCTGGTGGCTCTGCACATTTGTGCTTATCTCAGTAAGACTCTGGGTTGGTGCCAGGTCCTGCTTGTAATGATCTCTGTCTTTGAAATGAAAGGGTGTCTTTCTGTTTTTTGCTACACTGTCTTTTTTCATGTTGGTTTTGTTTGTGGGGTTTTTTGTTTGTTAGTTGTTGGGGTGGGGTTTTTTTTGCAACAAAATGTCAATATGCGTCACTGAAAATAGCAAATTAGAAACAAAGATTGCCCAGCTAATCACTGTATTCATGTTGTGTAGTGCATTTAAGGTGGAGATCATATAAAAGGAGAAGTCAAGTGAAATGACCCTCAAAGGCTGGGATGTCCTGGGGAGGCGCTTGAAACCATCCCTTAATGGGATTTGGGGTTGTGGATCTGGGTGCGATCTTTGTGTAAATACAAAGCTGGGAAGCTGATTGTGGGTTTGGTTTGGTTTTTTTAATTTATTTTATGTACATGTGGACGTGATGCAAATATCACACTTTGAAACCTTGCAAGTCATGAGTGTCATTTCACCTGGGTGTTGTATGCCTTATGTTTAATGCTACACCGAGTGAGCCTTTCGCTACCAAAAGAACAGAGAGAATGTACTAGTAGCTGTCTGGTTTTTCAGCCTCGCAATGAGAAGCCTGAGGTTTTGCCAGCAGTAGCAATTTTCAGTCCAATGTGTGCGTGCACAGGCAATGATGAAGGTGTTGCACTTCCTTGCAGAAAGATCTCTTTTGAAGATCTAGTGGCATCTGAGCCACTGGCGTTGCTGATGGACGGCTTTCGGTCAGCAGCGAGGGAAATACCAGTGCCCTTCGGTACAAATCAGTGCTACCAGAAACTGAGCACAGATCACACAAAAGCCTGGCACAGAAGTCTCATTTCTAGATAAACTTCCTCAAAGACACACTCGCTTTCATGGAAGCCTGAGGGAGCAGCATTGCAGGATCACAGCCTGCCTGGTCTTCTCGCTTGACTTTGAGCAGTGCTTTTAAAGTAATTTTGTTTCTATTGCGAGAATATTTTAACTCTGGCATATCTTTTTGAGGGGAAGGATGTGCTTCTAAACATTGTCAAATACAGTGCAATGCTTTTTTGTCTGTTCCAGGAAAGTGAAAACATTCTTGCAATAACGTATTATCCTTATGTGCTGATTTTTCTTTCTCCATGTTATAGAATCACGGAATGGTTAGAGTTGGAAGGGATCACTGAGTTCCAACCCCTCTGCCCTGGGCAGGGACACCTCCCACCAGACCAGGTTGCTCAAAGCCCCATCCAGCCCATCCTTGAACCCCTCCAGGGATGGGGCAGCCACAGCTTCTCTGGGCAACCTGTTCCAGTGCCTCACCACCCTTGCAGTAAAGATTTTCTTCCTAATACCTAATATAAATCTTCCTTCTTTCAATTTAAAGCCATTACCCCTCATCCTATCACTCCACTCGCTGATAAAGAGTCCCTATGTTATGCTGATGGGTTCTATATAAATAAAGTTTGGTTGATATGGAACAATTTTCACAGTAATTGTGGATCTTCATAAATGATCAAATCAGATATCTGAAACTAAGCTGGATAATTCCCCTTTATCCCTATAGCAAAATCTTATTTATCTAGAATCATCTATTTAATCTATTAAAGCTCGTGAGTAGGTGGCTTACAATGCAAAATGATGGTTAATGTTATAAGAACATTCAACCTGGTAAATGCATTTTGACAGGCTTTGATAGCTTGAAATCAGTATTTGTATTCAGAATGGATTACCAGATTTATTTAGTTGCCACAGCATGTTTTTCAGTTTATGCTTCATAAGTAAATATTTTGCTTATTTATACCAGGAGCAGTTGTGGCTAAGTACTTACAGGGGTGTCTTCAAAAGTGCTCAGCAGCTTTTAAAGCTCCCGCTGAAGCTGCGATTAGATTCCCACTGGGAGAAAAAGGCCAGTGTGAGCACATATGAAAAAACTCCTCTCCTGAATTCTTTGCAGGGAAACAGAAGAGCTACAGTTCAGCATCCGGCATTAACATAGGCACAACCACCTGGAGGTTTATTCATGGATAAAACAATGGGATTTATCTTTGTATCCTTTGTTCTTTATTTGTGCTGGAGCAGTGAAGGCAGCTGGCATTAGGATTCAGTTCACGTAGGTTATTCCTGTTCCTGTGTCCCAGAATTAACTGATGCCCATGTGATGCTGTGTGGTGGGTCTGGCCTGATTAGGTGACTTGATTATTCCTGATATTGGGCTAAAATTTTTCCATTAAAAATTCTGAAGATGCAGAAAAGTGGCAGAGCAAGAGAAGTGTTGGATATTTTATGTGCAGACCCTCCACGGGGAACACAGATGTGGGTTTGCAGGTGGTGTGGAACTCTCTCCATCCCCACAAGAGCTGTTGGTGCCTGGCTGGTGCTGGGACCCAGCTGGAAGGACCTGTCCCCTCTTGGAGCGACTTGCAGAGCCTGTTGAATGACTTGGAAATTAATTGCTCACCAAAGCAATAATTGACAGCTTAGTACAGGACATCGGATTAATTTTATTGGTGATGGCAATAAAATTATCCAAAAAGGGAGGAATCCTGTAATAGCTTCATTTCAGGGGCTAGTATTTACAGGATTCCTGTTTGGTGGTAGTTTGTTTAATGAGGTTTTACCAAAGTACCCAAATATCTTACTGCTCACTTGCAGTGAAAATCCCAAGACCTTGAATCCCATGAATTCAGACACTTCTAAAAGCATGGTTTTCCTGAGCATTAGAAGATAAATTAGTCCTTTATTGCTCAAACCAGGGCAGGTGCCTAAAGGGAGCAGCTCCCAGTGGGAGCTGGGAATAGTCAGGGTGAGATGAAGCAGCTAAACGGTGCCTGGTGAACATCCGTGTAACCCTGAGGTCTGGCCCTGAAACCAACCCAAGGACCTCCTGGCTTTATGGGAGGTGCTGGTAGTAGACATGGCTTGAAGAAACAAGCGCTGGCAGTGGCAGAGATGGCTGAAGTCCTGGAGGTTTCATCGGGTGATGTGGCTCGCTGCCCGCCGGCTGCTGTGTGCCCCTGCCACCTAGTGGCGTGTCCTCGGCAAATAGTCATTAATTCATTCTATAAAATCCGTGGATGACTTATTTTAAGGAGTATGGGAAGTATCTTTAAGTGATTTATGGCAGCTGGAGTTTATTACGCGACTTTGACGTGAATATTTCAACTTCACACGCATGTGACTCACTTTCACCATCCACCTCCCTTCAAACCCCTTGATAAAATAAATATTTTTTAATTAATCTCCACTTTGTTTTTGAGGTCACTTCCTGGGACAACAGCAGCTGAATGTGCATCAAATTTGAAGAAGATTTATACGGTACAAACAGTACAGGTAAGGTGTCAGGCTTTGCTGTAGGAGTGACCTCATGTTATTAACGTAACTTCGCACCTTAACTTTCATTTTTCCTCATTTGGATGAGTCAAGTTTGTGGCTTAGCTGTACCTGTGGCATGAAACCTGGGTGTTATTGGTTGTGTGTGGTATCACTTAGTCATTGTTTGAATTTCGTTTGGCTTCCCAGACCAGGAAAGGAGGAAGCGTCTTGGATGTGGGCAAGCCTACTCTTCTTAAACTTACCTGAATTTCCACTTTTGCCTCCACTGAATTGTTATTCTTGATGTATTTTAAATATTTTTCCTGCCTTTCCTCAGATATTCTTTTTTTTTTTATTAGAGAAAAACGGTTACACAAAGACTAAAAATTACAGCTTGTGGATTTTTTTCTTCTTTCTCCTGTGAGTGTGCATTTTAAGAAAGAATTTCCAGCAAACTGATTTGAGTTAAAGTACTTTTAAATCATGCAATGTTTGCAGCAATGAGGAATTCTGCATGTCTGTGTCATCTGCCAGTGCTGAGTAGTGGCCACCTCTTGCAAGTAAAAAATTATTTCTATTTTCTATTTTAATACCAGTTAGCATGAAGTGTGGCAAATCGGTATGTGTCACCTTAATTCTAAGCTGACTCTAGTGCCTTTTCACAGAATGCTCTGGGGTTGGAAGGGACCTCTGGAGATCACCTTGTCCAACCCCCTGCCAGAGCAGGTCCTCCTAGAGCAGGTTGCATAGGAACGTGTCCAGGCAGGTTTTGAACATCTCCAGAGACAGAGACTCCACCACCTCTCTGGGCAGCCTGTTCCAGGGCTCTGCCACCCTCAAAGTGAAGAAGTTCCTCCTCATGTTGAGATGGAACTTCTTATGTACAAGTTCGTGGCCATTTCCTCTTGTCCTGTCACCAGGCACCACTGAAAAATGCCTGGCTGCCCTGAACATGTAGGACAGCTGCTGCTTTCACCAGCAGCAATGCTGGGAATTAATCTGATGGTTCCTGGTAACTTGGATCTTCTAATTTCTCCCCTGTTCCTATATTACTATGCGCATCTCACATTCTTTGCACCTGGTTGATGTAGACAAAGCAGCATCTAGTTCAATAGAATTATTGTTTGTGGTGGTTTTGTAAGTCAAGATAATCAGAATGAAGCTTTAGACTAGGCTTAAGTGAAGCAGGATGGATAGTTGATATAAGTATTTTTAATATGCTAAGAAAGCTTTATGTACTGGTTTGTTCTGACATACCTAGTATAACTCTGATTTTGATGTGGTTTTTTTTTTTTTTTTATCTCTATTCCTATGGACTGGACTTTAATTCTGAAGTAACCAACAGCTGAACTTCTTCCTTTCTTTCTACGTCCAGTTTATGCAAAAATGAGACTTGGAAAAAAAAAAAAAAGTGAAATTGCAACAAGTTCTTTTCAGAGCATTTTGTTATCATGTAGAAGGTGCCGGTTTTCTAGGAGCAGGATATGTAATCATTTTGGAAAAAACAAACAAGGAAGTAAATCTGTATTAAACCGATTCTCTTCTGTTAATGCAAGTAGTTGTTTGTTTTTTTATTTTTTCTTTTTAAGGATTTCTGGAGTGTCTACAACAACATTCCTCCTGTGACAAATTTGCCTCTGAGATGTAGTTACCATTTAATGCGGGGAGAGAGACGGCCACTTTGGTACGTATGTTGTCATCAGGCATTTCTGGGAACGGGCAGTGATGAAACCCAAAGTGGTGCCAGAGGCAGGTGTGGGACAGGGGTCTCTTGTTTCTGCTGCCTGCAAATGCCTGAGCTCAAGAGACCCACAACAGAAATATCCTAAGGATCTTGTTAAGCTTAAAAGTGGCTTGTACTAAAGAGTCTTTATTAAAAGCACAGGCTGTGATTTAATTGTCCACCTCTGAACATAAATGTAAAAAAGAAATTAAATTATGAAATAGAAGTTAAGAAATTAAAATGTGATTCTGAATTTCAATTCAAGAGTACACAGAATGTGATGGGTAATAGTGATGCAAACGACTGGTGGGATTAAAACTAGCTTAAAGGCATTATGAAGTGATCCGTTGCAGCAAATTCCTACTTGATGGTAGGACAGTAATAGAATGAAGTTTAATTGAGGCTTTCCTTTCAGAAACTGATTTTTGCATGCCTTCTTCCTGGTGCCATCCTGTCACATGTCAATTAGAGAGCCTAAGGACTTTCAGAAGAGTTTTGAGCTTTTGGGCATCGTTTGTATAGATTGTGACTGGATTAGAGTTCTTTAACTTGACTGTGGTACGTCTGACTGGGCGGTGACTTACTACAGGAGATTTCTGTCCTAATACTTACCGAACGAGTAAATATTTTTGTCAAGTGAGATGTGTCTGAAGGTCTGTGTTACTTTTCTAAAAATACTGGGATTGGTCAGGTTGGCTAAACTGGTTTTGAAAAAATATTGGTGTCCGTATAAATCAAATGGACCATTGTGTACAGGTCTTGCTACCTTTGTGAGAATGAGTGAGGACGTTTTGGGGTATGTTTTTGCTTGTTTTTTCTATTTTTAGTTGTGATTTGGTAAGTGACTGTAAAAAATGATATCTCTATTTTAAGACTGTCGAAGCAATCTTGTGTTTTGGGAAAGGGTTAGCAAGAGATTGATCTCATCAGTAACCCGCTAACTTTTCAGTAATTACTGCCAAGACGCTTTTCTCAGTTTACAGTTACTGCCTCATTGCAGCATTGTTTTTAAGGAAGAAAAGCAAATTCTGAAGTAAGAATTGAGCACTGCAGATTTTTGAAGATGTCCTCCCAAAGTGTCCTCAGTGCTTGTCTGTATTGGTGGGCAACGATTGATCCCGGGGAATCGCTATAGATCTCATACTGGGTTTACGTATTGCAAAGATTAATTTTAGGTTATTCCTTAAACTTCCCTATTACAGGAAGCCAGAACCCTCATTTAATATCTTATAAAAAGAGTTGTGACAGAATAAACTTGAAGCTCATAGGTTTGTACGTTGTGCCTTTGTCGCTATGAGGCAATTTAATGGATAAGTCTGTGCCCTGACCCTGGGTAGCTTCAGCCTCTCTTTTAATAAGGGCAATTAATTTCTAGCTGTCACAAAACTGAAACGAAGCACTCCTATGTTCTTTTATTAAACTGGATAAACTTGAGAGTAATAAGCTGCTTCTGTGAAAATATGCCAGAGTTTTTCCAAAATAAAAGGTTGCCATAGTAAAACATAAAATTGCCTTGTGGCTTGTTCCCATATAATGTGCAGCCACTTCTAAGATGGTCTGCAGTCGGGAAAAATATAAGCACTTTCCAACACATAAAACTTAGGAAAGGGATTAGGTGTTGAGAGATACACTTCATCCGAACGATGAAAGAATTACCTCTGATGTCAGAAATCATAGCTTGAGTCATGCTACCTGCAGGTAGTAACTGCATTTCAAATGGGATTTTTCTGGGAAAATTAAACCCCCCAAATACGTTTATTTAGATGTGGATATGAGTGCTTATCTTACTGATCTTTTTTCCATAACCAGGGAAGAGGAAAGCAATGCCAAAGGAGGTATATGGAAAATGAAGGTCCCTAAAGAAAGTACGGTATGTAATACTGACTTCTGACTTAGACATTGTTTGGTAAGGGGGGTCCTTTATACTCCATCTGATCAAGCTGGTACAAAGCATTTTAGTTCTGACATCACCCAGCACAACAACCAAACACTGTTTTAACATCGACAACCTTTTATTTTAAGGCAATGGGGAAAAGTTTCTTTTCAGGTAATTCCATGTCTCTTGCTTTTGGTAACACTTGTTGATGTATTACCAAGTGAATGAAAGCTGCACTGTTATACTCCATTTCCATTTGGAAACGCAGTATTTTATAATCACCTTTGTTCTCAAGACTGTTTGTTTACAGGCATGAAAAAAAAAAAAACCACCAAATATAAAAATCTTTTCCCAATAATATTATAGGCTAAATTATAGCCAGAACCACAGCAATGCTCTTCAAAAGTCGACACGCACAATCCAACACAACTTCTAGAGTTTCACTCAAGTGCCAAATGCTCCTAAACCCTCTGTCAGACTCGGGGGGACTATTTTTGCCTGGCATTGCATGTCTGCACCTGTGTGTAGCTGTGAGTAGTGCTGTGACTTTCTGTCCCCAAACAGAGACCAAGGCATTGTTGCCACCGAGAGTTAATCCCATCTCATGGCTTGTCCTGGAAAGGGGAAGATCTCATTCATTCTCTCCTGATCCCTCTTGCCCTGGTACTCATTGGACTGTTTTGTGAGCCAGCCTAATGCATTCTGATGTGAGGAAAAAGTCTCCTGTTTATTTTATTTTTAATCTGAGTGTGCAGACAGGAGAGTTTTTTGATGGGCGTAGGGCATAAGGAAAAGACAAATAGGATCATCCTCTTTGGTGACAGTGAGTTGTCACATCACCTTGTGTGCATCTCATGAAACTGCAGTGCTGCTCAGGGTTTGGGTTTTTTTGTCTTTTTTTTTTTTTTTTAAATTATTATATTTTAAAATGTGAAAGATAAAATCTGTTCAGGCATGTCATAGTTCTAGCCCTGCTGAAACTACCGGGTTTTTTCTTTGCGCCCCTAATCAAATGCACGTGAGCCATGTGCATCGCCTGTGAACTGTCATGGCGAGGAGATTTGAGCTCTTCACATGTGGCCTTTTTGTCTGTGTGTTTGTTCTGGATCAGGCTTCTAAACACCAAGAGTGAAGTGTCAGAAAAATGTGACAGCCTTGCAGAAGGCATTAAATGCTGAAAGATCCTACTTGAAATTTCAGGCAAGAGTTAATTGAGTTCTGCCCATGGGCTTTTCCTCCGTATGAGAGTGGCAGCTTTCTTCCCTATGGTCCCAAGGGATCACAAAAGAGACTGAATTTTTCTCCTTCCCCTTATAATGCAAGGTGTGAAGATTGTCAGAAGTGACAAGTGGTTTGGGGAGCCTACATTACTGGGCGGTGAATTTAGGGACCTGAGAGGATGACTGATAGCCCCTCTTTGAAACAAAGGTACTTTCTGATCTCTCAGACTTCATACCGCATATCCCAGGTCAATTCTGAAAGGTTTAGTTGAAGGTGAACTTCAGTCAGCTTTTAGTGCCTCTGTAAATAACATAAATAATACCTTTGTGCCTGTTTCTCAGTTTTTGGCTTCATTCTTCATCAGGTGCACACAGCATCTCCTTGGCTAAGATGAACTGTCTTGTGCAGACCTAACTCAAAAAGGTGATATGCTCTAGCAGGTCTTGGTGAGGGTGTGGAGGGAGGAAAATACAGGTTTTTCTAAAGATAGCAGTGTTCCAAGTGGTATGAAAAACCGACTGACAACATACTGACGCTTAAATGTTGTTGCATGTGTACAGTGACCCTTTCTGAATGCTGATTTTTAATATAAAAACTAATACTTTTTAGATCCTCATAAGCCTGATCCTGCAACTGCTTACTACTGGATGAAGTGCTTCCTACCCTTGAGACCATTAGGACAACTCACAGTAGTGAGCACTGCGCCTGGTAATGAGAGTGTGTGTGGTCAGTCCCATCATCAGTCTCTGTGCTGGTCCACTGGCAGGCGAAAGGCCACCACCTCAGGGGCTGTCATGCTGATGTTTTCACCCTGCCTCAGGAGGATCAGATGGTCCTTTGCATAGCACAGCTTTATGTGATGCATTGGATTAAATGATGAGGAGTCACAGAAACCTTTTGTATTCAAGAAGATGGGTTAGGGGTGCTCAGAAACTGCCATTAAAGCATCTTTGTGGCTGCTTGCTTTTTGTTTTAATGTGGTGCACTTGATATGTTGGGTTTTTTTAATAGCAATAAAACGCAAGTTAACTTCATACAACAGAAAAGACATTCCTTAAAAGTATCATAGACTTATAGACTAGTTTGGGTTGGAAGGGACCTTTAAAGCCTGTCCAGTCAAACCTCCCTGCAATGAGCAGGGACATCTTCAACTAGATCAGGTTGCTCAGATCTTCCTCCAACCTGACCTGGAATGTTTCCAAGGATGGGGCATCCACAGCTTCTCTGGGCAACCTGGGCCAGTGTGTCACCACCCTCATTGTGAAAAATTTCTTCCTTATATCTAGTCTAAATCTCCCCTCTTTCAGTTGAAAACCATTACCCCTCATCCTATCGCTACCCCCTTTGATAAAGATGATGTTTAATATAAATCAATTTTATTTACTGGTAGGGTTTTCAGGCACTTTAAGAAAAGTGGTTAGTAATTCTTTTCTGTAGAAACAAATGATCACAAATGGAGCTTGATGGTCTTATTTCATGGGAAATGCTTGGGAGAAATCTGCTTTCATGGTTTACTTTAGTGCATTTGGGATGAGTCATGGACACAGATACAGTGAAGGTAAACTTATTGTTAAATATTTAAAATATTTATTAGAACAATTTGTGTAGCACTTTGTATTTGCTTCAACAAAATTGTTGCTTCAACAGTATTGAAGAAATTAATTGTATAACACAGAGTGTACGTATGTTCTTTTTTGTGTAGACAACCTCAGAAAGAGAGTGCACTCAAAACTGAGCTAGGAAACCTAACTTTGAAATTAATGAATAATAATGCAAATGTAACTTTATTTTTTTTCCCCTCCTTAGGCTGCAGTTTGGAAAGAGCTGCTGTTAGCAACTATTGGAGAGCAGTTTACAGACTGTTGTGCAGCAGGTAACTTTTCAAAGTGTTTGAGGCTAGCATGGCAAACACCGAGTTTGAATGAGGAACATGGAAGTGCTGCTAAAAATGGGGCACAGGGCTGAAATCACACTCAGACCCCATTGTCATTAAGAGGAGGAGCAGGTATTCTGACTGCCTTAGCACAAGAGTCAAGCTCAGCAGCTTGCACCCCTGGGAAGTCAGGTTTTCTACTTATTGAAAGTCTGTTTTCTACTTGTTATATATTATTTATATTTATTTAAGGACAACAAAGCTGATGAATGGTCTAGAGAACAAGCCTTATGAGGAGAGGCTGAAGGAGCTGGGGGTGTTCAACCTGGAGAAAAGGAGGCTGAGGGGGAGACCTCACTCTACAACTCCCTGAAAGGAGGTTGTTGAGAGGCAAGGGTGGGTTTCTTCTACCAAGTCATGGGCAACAGGACAAGAAGAGCCTCAAGTTGTGCCAGGGGAGGTTCAGATGGGATATTAGGAAAACTTTTTACATTGAAAGAGTTATTAAGCATTGGAATGGGCTGCCAGGGAAGTGGTTGAGGCACCAGCCCTGGAGGTATTGAAAAGAGGGGTTGATATAGTGCTTGGGAACATGGGTTAGTGACGGTTTTTTATCAGAGTTACATTGATGGTTGGACTAGATGACCTTAAAAGTCCCTTCCTACCTAGACAATTCTATGATTCTATTAATATCTATCTGTTAGCTGCATTTAAACGATTAATATTAATTCTACAATGCCAGGATTCTGGAATCCCAAATTACGCTTCCATACTAGATTGTTTGTACCATCACTGTTGGCAGTAACTAAATTAGATGGATCCTCCTATTAGCCCTCCTGGTCTCTTGGTTCTCCTGACAGGGTTAGGAGTTGTCAGGGGAAGCACATCTGCAGACCTGAAGCAGAGGGAAGCTGTGTGGTTTGCCTCTGGTGACATTAAAAGTCCACATCAGGGCCATAAGACAAACCTGGCTCTCCTGAGTTCTGTGGTTAGCTCTCTCCACAGAAGCAATATTTCATTATTGCTTAAAAATACTGCTTAGGTCAAGGTAATCTTGAATGTAATTGAATTTACATAAATATTCTTAAAATACTTTGCTGGTTTACTGGAAAACAGGTATTAATCATCCAGAAGCTCACATGTGATTTTGGTCAGAGGTAATAATTTAATGAAGTCGCTTTCAGAATAAATATCTTCTCTGGGCTTACACATTTGATTTGGAAATGGACGTGGGGAAGGGACTGTGAACACTAGCTGGATTTAGATCATTGAGTGCCACTTCTTAGTCATGAAAAGCGAGTACAAGTCAGTGGCCAGTTAATCCATTAAAGTTCAGTTACAGAATGGTTTCTTGCTTCTGGGTGATGGGATTGATGACCCTGCTGATGCACTGGCCTAAAGGGAAGGGGTTCTGGAACTGGTTACTAATCCTAACTTTTCAGTTTAACATTTGTCCGTCACTTCTTTTGACCTTATTTACTTCTCTCCTAAGTGTGAATATCTGATTAAAGTGGCTGGTGCAGTTGATATATCCTAGGGTGTATATATCCCCTTAGAAGTGTTCCTCCGTTGCTTTATCGTTCCAGAGGAAAGAATTGGGTTTCTTGAGTTCACAGAGCAGTTCAGCAAAACCCTTGCAAACAGTTTCTGTTACAGCGCAGTAACAGGGTAGAGCAGGCATATTGCAGTAGGCCGCTGCTGGTATATTCACCTTTGTGGCTTTCTTTTTTCCACAAAAGTTTTGTTGAATGAGCTTCTCAAATAGTGCATTTCTCTCACTGCCTTCCCGACTTTCAGCATTGGAAGATACAGAATACAAGCCTCAAATCCTTGAGCTGAGAGACTTTTCTCATAGTTGCTCTTCAAAATCCTTTATATGCGTGATTGAGTTGGTGGCAAGAAGGGGGTGTTCCTGCCCTTTATACTGATCGGGTGGTCTCAGAGTCAGTTTAAGCAAGTACACAACATTCTGCTGTCCACAGAGGTAGTTTTAACCCTTGGCCACATGCTGTTGACACCACCTTTGCATTATCATCATTGACCTCTTCCTTAGAATGGACTGGGGAGGTCACTGCTGGAGGCAGCCACTGCTCCCAGCCACGGCACGGCCTTACGCTGAACTCTTGAGACTTTCACACCAAAAAAAGCTTCATCAACAAAGCATGAAGTTAGTTACCAGCACTGGCAGCAGCAGCAGTAATCGGGCTGGGGCTTTATTCTACTTTTTTTTTTTTTTTTTCCTGTTATTTGACAAAATGAAAAAGAGGGCAAAGTCTGGAAAAGCTGGTGTCTGACGTCCTCCAGGAACTATTTGTGGGGTTTCAGTTGTTTCGCCCTCACCCACCCATTTTTGCTTATAGACATTACTGTAAGTAAATTCCCTTCAGTAATTTATATTACTAACCTTACTGGAGGGAGTCTTGTGACTCCCTTTTAATCAAGGATCAGAGTGCTAATAGAAAAGATGAATAATCTTGTGGCACTTTATTAAAACCACTATGAGGTAATATTTCCAATAGCTTCTATAAATACAGTGTTTGTTTCTTGCTGGTAACTATTTTGTCTGGTTTGAACACCAGTACTCTCCTCGCTGGAGATCACTTTTTTTTTTATTTCTTCAGATTTTGGGCACTGTTTCATAATACATAAGTATCAAATTAGACATGTCTCACTTTTAAAGTATTCCTTAATGATCCTTCCTCTTCTGTGCAGATGATGAAGTAATAGGGGTTAGCGTCAGCGTTCGTGACCGTGAAGATGTTGTGCAAGTCTGGAATGTGAATGCCTCTTTAGCAAGCGAAGCAACAGTTTTAGAGAAGATACATAAACTTCTGCCACACACATCTTTTAAAGCAGTGTTTTATAAATGTACGTATTTTGTACTGTTAATTTACACCTGCATTACAGAAATAAGATTCTGTGGGAATTTCCTGCCTGACTCATCATTAGCCATCTGGAAAGGTAGCATCTCTCATTGCCTTCAAATTACGAGTTCAAAAATATGCATGTATTTTTCCCTTTGGCATAAAAGTTACCATTCAAAATAGAAGATACTCTTAGTGTAATTGTAGAACATATTTGGTTTTATGTCTAAGATGCCTGATTCGTAAAATGAGTGAGGCAAATGTCTTGATAACTCTGAAGACTACATGCGGTTCAAATTAAGTATTCATTTAGAGGAACCATTTAAAATCAGGATTTTAAGGGATCTCATATTTTAGGCTCCCTATAAATGTATTATTAGAATAGTGTATTCCCAAAGATCTCTTGTTGGCACATTGTGTCGTCCGTGACTGCTCCTACATTGTCTTCTCTTTCCATCTTTTCATCTCCTCAACAAAGTTTACGTATTCTTTTCTTCTTGTTTTTCCTTCTCTCTTCCTTAGCACACAGAGAGCATCATGCTTTTGAAGGCCGACGGGGAAAGCATTAAGTGCCAAGCTCATTTGTTGTTGTTTGGTGTTTTGAGGTGGCCTGGACAAGGAGAAGGATGGTGGAAGCCCTGCAGCAGAAGCGCTACACACAGTGGTCCTTTTGAGTTTCTGACCTTTCAAACTGGGAAAATGAGGAAAACCATTTGCCTTGAGCACTAAGTGCGAAACTAATTACTTTTGTGTTCGGTTGGTTTTTTTTAAATTCTTCACTGATTCTTTAGAAAGTTGTTTTGTTTTGTTTTTTAAATCAGATTATATTTGTTTCTATTTCATTAAGATTGCAGGCTTTCATTTCTTCTGTACTGTACTTAGTTAAATGCAAACTTGCACACAGATGGAATGCTGCTTTTCCTAGATGTGCTGTACGTGGAAGAATACTGGCTTACAGAAATGTGTTTCCAATTTTCAATTTGAAACATTCCTATCGTGTTAAGATTTACTCACTGGTCATGTCCCAAGAGAGAAAGAAATTGCACTGCATTTATTCTAATATTCAGTGTAATCTAGTCTTGCACTGACAACTGCACACGTACTGTAAACGTAAATAGTGAAGTGTTTGCTAGATGGGCAACTAAAGAGAACACATTGATATTGGGACTAGCCCTGTGTGGGAGGATGTTGATGAGTGTTTTAATTGGAGTGATTTCTGAAGAGCCCCTGTTCAGATGAGAATGAGAAATCTTTCAGTAGGAAACTACAAACTCTGCATCTCGCTTATTTAAGAGAGGATGGGGGATTTTTTACAACGTTTTTCATATTGTATGCTTTCTTGGGATATTTTTCTGTACGTTCATGATAAAGTGTCATGAACCCTTTCTAATGGATTAGACTAACTGGATCCATCCTGCACGCTTCTGTGAGTGCTTTAGGATGATGCTGGCACCCAGAAAGGTCAATATCAGACCCGCCATTGACTTCAGCGCAAAGGAAGAGATCCCATCACATGTAGTTTCAAGCCATCGTGACCTCCTAAGTGACCTTTTAAAGAAAAGGAATAACTACAGAAAAGAAATGGATTTGTGTTGCAGCACGAATATGAATACAAAATGTGTTAATCTTTAATTATTTATCTATATTAATTATTTGAGGTGTCGGTTTGTTTTATTATACTACCAAAGATTGCTGTAGTGCCTTTTATGAGAAGAAGCTGCAAGGTGGAGATGAACTTACGCTCCGCTGAGCATTACTTCATCGTTAAGAGGTTTTTGTTTGGCAACTGTTCAAGTTGAACTGATTTCTACATCTTTAGTACATTAAGAGGCAGACATTAAAATAAAATAAATTTAAAAATTTAAAGAATCGCACATTTGTGACCTGCTTTTTTACAACTTCATCTGTATTTATGAGCTAAAACTGTGCATCTAATGAGCATTATTAATTAAACAAATTTTCTAAAACTCAAATGTCTTGCTTCTGTAATTGCTTTATTAGATTAAAAGTTACCAGACTTGTTTTTTTCAACCTGTGCATTTTTTTAAAACTTATTTTCTCATCAGGAAATAGATAGCTCAGGAGCTATCTATGTTTTATTCCAATCCCCTGCCAAGGCAGGTCCACCCAGAGCCAGTTGCACAGGAATGCGTCCAGGGGGTTTTGAACATCTCCAGAGAAGGAGACTCTACCACCTCTGTGGGCAGCCTCTTCCAGGGCTCTGCCACTCTCAAAGTTAAGAAGTTCCTCCTCATGTTTAGATGGAACTTCTTACGTTCAAGTTTGTGCCCATTTCCTCTTGTCCTGTCACTGGGCACCACTGAAAAAACACTGGCCCCCATCATCCTGGCATCCACCCTATAAGTATTTATAGGCGTTGATCAGATCCCTCTTCAGTCTTCTCTTCTCCAGACTAAAAAGGCCCAAGTCCCTTGGCCATTCCTCATAAGAGAGATGCTCCAGGCCCCTCATCGTCTTTGTGGTCCTCTGCTACATCCTCCCCAGCAGTTCCGTGTCCTTCTTGAACTGGGAAGCCTAGAACTGGTCCCAGTGCTCCATATGGGGCCTCACCAGGACAGAGCAGAGGGGGATGATGACCTCCCTTGACCTGCTGGTCAGGGAAGGGATAGCGGGAGTCCTCAGGACAACAGCTACCCATGAAGTGCCACCTGAGAGCTGTAGATGTGATGGGTATGGACAGCCATGAGGCCTGCATGATGGAATCAAAAAGTGACTTTGGAGAAGTGAGGGGTAGAAATCTTTGAGAAAAACATTTTCAACAGCTTGATGAGCAAGATTTCTCACTTGAAATGCTTTCCCATCTTTGGGGGAAATATGATGGAAATACTAATGGGGAATTAATCACATGCCTCACCCTTCACTTACTTTTACTTTTGGAAACAAGCCAGAGGTTCTCACCTTTCCAGGTTCTTTTTGGGTATGGATGTTGACTTCAGCAGAGTTGTATCTGCTGGCAGAAGTGGCTAATCTGGTGATGTTGCTGGAATTTGCTCATTTAAGATAGTCATCATATTGAAGGCAATTATGTTTTTATGCCCAAACATTGGATAGTGATTGAGACTTGATCCTAACTGTAGGACAGAGTAGCAGCACATTCACTACCAAAGCCAACCTTATGAACTGGTGTTGGTTCTTTGTTGTCCTGAATCCCTAGTCTATAAAATTTGAGATTTTTTTCTATATGGCTTAATTCCGATGATAATTGTTATCATTAATTAGAATCTGGGTTGACAGATATCTTCTGAGTAAAATTCAGCATATCACATGCCACAATTCAAAACTGGGTTTGAATTAAGATGGGTAATGCAAATTTGCAGGAAGATGACACACTGGAATTTTGCAACTATTAATTTAAAGACTTTGTAGAATTTTTTTAACTGTTCTTTCATCCCTCCTGATCTCCACAGCACAGATGTATTTATTCCAAATGAATCTGAACAGTTAATTTTTTGTAGTCTTTTCAATGTTTATTATTTTCACCTGGAGATCTGCTTTATTGAATTTGATTAAATGAACCCCCCACTACTTCAAAAATAATCTAAATTGTTTAAATGCATATCAAAGAAGAGCCTACAACTTCCTTTCAAAATGAATTTCAGATGGCATTTCAACCTAAAATTAAAATGTTTAACTTCCATGGTGACAGACAACAACAAAAGCAATCCTGATTGCTGCATTAGCTGAATTAAAGAAATCTGCTTCCTTCTTGGGGTGGTAATGAGACCTGGCTGATACCTGCCCACGCTGGGACAGTGCCCTTGGGCTTTATCTGGTGTCTGCTGGTGTGGTGAGTCACACTGAGGCCTTTCGTGTGCCTGGAGGGCTTGTCTCCTTTATCCAGGTTGGTTTTATGAATTTTGTAGGAACTTTGTATTTTTGATATGCCTGTCCTGCCACCCAGGTCTGCTGAGCATGGAGTACTGTCGTGTGAGGATTGTCCTCTGTTTGGGAAGCCAGAGGAGATGTGATGTATAGGGGAGATCTTTGGTTGGCTTAAAAAATGTTTGTAGCACCTTCTAAAAAGGTCTCACAGCATCTTCCTGGGTAAAGCTTTGATGCTGTGTGGTTTTAAGTGGCAGGTGGTGGTGAGATGGTTTCTTACATGGACACAAGGATGGACTATGCAGAGGGAGGGAGGGAGGGATGGATGGATGGATGAAACACAGGGATGGAGCAGGAGCACCAGTCCTGGGGGAAGAGAAGATGCTGGCTGGGCTACAGCTGAAGCCACCAGGGTAAATGGAGCCAGGAGGGACAGCTGAGAAATGGTGAGAGGAATTAATAGCTTTTTATTTCTGAGTATTACACTTGTGCTGGTTCACACCTCCCCGGGGCTGAAAACAGCTGCTGGCAGCAGGGGCTGAGCTCTGATCATTCCCCCAGCTTCAGGGACATCTCTAATAGCTCTCTGTGGCTCCCCAGGCTGCGACACAACTGCTGCTGGAGGGATTAGTTGGGAATTTCACTTAACAGGGATGAAGGGTTGTCTTCTGGGGCTGGCTAATTAACAGGATTCTACTCTGGTAATTAAATAGCAGTTTGTTGAACACAACTTAGTTGATGAAATCTTTGGAAAACATAACAATTAGCAGGCAAGGAATGGCAATTTTGCCTCAAAAAATCTATCCCCAACCAGTTGCTGGTATGATTTTAACTTTTTATTCTCCAGCAGAGGATAGTATTGACTCTTAATTTATTTGGTTTCGCTGCTGACACTGGAACCACAGCAGGTGGTTCCTCTAGGGGTTCTTCTGAGCTGTAAGGGCTTGAGTTGTCCTGCTTCACCTCTTGTTTTTTCAGAAGGCTTTTGGTGTGTGGCGTATTTGCAGCATGGAGATGCTTGTGGAGTTCTGTTTTGGAGAGAAGTGTTGAGAAAGAGCATGTGGTGGAGCAGGTAGAGGAGAAGATGCTTTTATGTCCTGTGATGTGCCTTAGCAAAGCTGCTTGATTGCCGCAAAGGAGCACATCAGAGTGCATTTGATTTAAAGCCATTTCATGCTATAGGCTTTGCTCGGTCTTCTGTGCCTTTTTATTTTAGCGTGGCAGGTTCAGGACAGGTTGGCACACTCTCCTTGGTAATAATTAACTAACTTAATACTTCAGAGCAGGGAACACAAAAGCTCTGCGGGTCAGAAGGGGCTCAGTCAATGCTCTGCCTTTGCAGGTTGATGGGAGTACAAAAGAAATCACTGTTTATATTCTTCTATGTCAGGATTGAAGGATTGACCAGAGGGGATGAAGCTTAAGAGTTGTCTTAAAACACAAGCCTGACTGTGAGAGAGGAAAATTACTGATCCCAGGCAGTTTACACAAGCCCTCTTGCCGGCAGATGGCAGGTGTTTTCAGCTGGAAACTGTTCATGTCTCCATCTCTCCACATCACCCTTTCCTGTAACGATTCTCTCAGGACAGTGGCAAGAAGGAAATGAGATTAGATAAACAGTGGGAGATCCCACATCTTGCTATAAGTCACCTCCAATCTTTGCTACACTTTGACAGCTCTCAATCTCCAAATTTGACAAGTTAATCAAGATTGGATTATTTCTGAAGCCATACATACCATGCTGCTGAGGAACAGGGGTG
>VXBJ01003717.1:2988742-3015040 GCA_013400055.1 Nycticryphes semicollaris
CCTCATCCCTGGGTGGGAAGCAGTGTGTGCCAGAGCCTGGTGTCAGGAGCATCTGTGAGGTGCTCCTGTGCCAGGGGACAAGTGGACTTGCCTTGAGGGGGTGTGTGTGTCACCTCCGAGAAGCCGTGCTGGAGCGTTTGACCTGCCGGTGTTTGGCTTGGCTGGCCAGGATGTAACAACATCCTTCCGCTCTTCCCAGGGCTGTGTGGAGCCAGCGGAATGAGCTGGCTGAGCCAACCAAGCTACATATGGCAGGAGACATCCTACTTGCACCTCCGGGGGAACAGCATCCCTGGAGCAGGGAGGGTGGGCATCCCTGCACCTGCATGGTCCTGCATCCAGCCCCATGCTCCACTCCGAGACCTGAGGCAGGAGAAAGGGCTTTAAATGGGGTAAGAAACGACCGGCTGTTGGGAAGAGTGTCAGTGGGAAGTGCAGCACAGCCAGAACCAGCGGTCCCAGGTTGTCCTGGCACAGGGGCGAGGGCAGGAGTGGAATGTTCAGGCCTTACAGCTCCCTCTCCAAACAGCCCATTGCAAGTCCAGTGCCTGCACTGGGCTCTGTCTCCTGGAGAAACTGGGAAAGAAGGGTTTCCATCAGCGCGGTGAGGCTCCATAAATAAGCAAATTGGAGCAGGCTGGAAGCAAAGAGCAAAGTAGGTATCATTCATCATGCAAGAGAGCCTGGAGTATGTTCCAGCTCATAATGTGTAAGGGAGAGCAGTGTTATGAATAGGCATGGGATGAATCCCCTTCTTTTTGGATCATGATTCTGTGTAATAAACAAGCAAGACAATTTGTATAAAATAGTGAGGATTCTTTCCTAGAGAAGTCATTTAAAGCTATATTTGCACATCAGGGAACAGATCATAGGAACGGTTTGTAGCTAAATTTCCATACAAGTGTGCAAAGAGAAAACAACGTGGTCAGCAAGTGATGGATGGTGCGTGTGAACCTGTGCTCTCCCCGGGGCTGGGAATCGGATTGCATGGCCCCCATCCTACCGGGGAAGCATCCAACCTGTCAGCCTGCATCCCTACCTCCCCCTGCTGCAGCCACCAGAGGCTTGGGGTGCACTATTATTACCTAATAAATGCAATCTAAGGTAGAAGATTTTTTTTCTTTCTTTTTTTTTTTTTATTTCTTGAGTGTCTTTTGGTCAAGAAACAGTTGTTTTGGAGTAGGAAAGTCCTGACCCAAGTGCATTAGTGCTGCTGGCTCTTAGCAACCTTTAAAAATAATATTTGCCTGTAAAAGGAGAGGGTGATCTGCCAGGTAGAAGGCGAAATGATCCCATGATGTGCAATGCAGGCACGGTCTGCACAGAAAGTTTGCTGGCTTTCTTTTTTTTTTTTTTTTACTTTGGGATAATTTTGGGGGGACTTTTTTGGTTTGTTTGTTTTCAGTAACTCCCAAATAGCTCATGAGTTGCTCCCTACACTCTGCAGCAGCAGCTGCTCCACTCTTCTGCCTTCACGTCTCTGATTCCCCCCACTCTTTCTGCAGCTGTGTGAAGGGAGTTTACTGCGTATCCCTCCCAGAGTTTCTCCTATAGGGATATCCAACCAGAGAAACCCTCTTTTGGTGTTTTTGGAGGCAATTGGAGTGATGTTTTTCCCTCTGGAGCTAAACCAACATCACAAAGGGAGATGTAAACATCCCCATTGCCCTCGCCTCCATCCTTTTTTTGCTGTTCTTTCACTGTTTCTAGCTGCTCACAGCCCTCATCCCCCAGACCACCCCTCTCTCCCTCCTTCTCACAGCTCGAGGTCTGTGTGGAGCAGAGCCACTTCTCCACCCCTGTCTCTTGCACCACTTTCTTCATATAAAACAAGGGAGCAACAAACCCTCTGCTGATGACCATGCCACCCTGCTGTGCTTCCAGGAAACCCCTCAGCTTTTTTTGGAGATCCAAATTCTACTGGATCTGCAGTCCTGAGAGGGTCAGACCCAAACTGGGGATACGGATGCAGCCCTGGTGGCCAAGCCCTTACTCTGTGGTGTGGAAAATACCTGGCTGGGAACCATGAGGGCAGGGCAGGGTGCTGCATTGTGGTTATTTTCCCTAATATTTTTTTTTTTTCAGACATAGAGCCTGAGTTTTTCCAAGGAGGGTCCTGTTGCTTTGGCTCTAGCACAGGGGCAACAGATCCTCCTCACTGCTGACATCCCATCTCCCACCATGACCTTTGCAAAGAGGGGCCTCAGCTGGCTGGAAAAAAACCCACCTGACTTCTCTGGGTTTTGCTTGTTCAGGCAGAAACTCCCTCCAAGCTGGTGCTGTGCATGCTGTTGCTCCATGGAGCAAAAAGCTTCCCTGCACCACTTGCACCCAGACCTTAATCTTTGGGATTAGGCTTCCCTCTGATCCTCCTGTGAGCCCAGGATGAGCTGAAGCCTTGAAGAAAAGGTCTTTTGAAAGCATGCTTTTCCTGGCACACCAGAGGGGCTGTCCCTGGCTGCCCGGATGGAGGTGCTCCCACTGTGCACCCAAGGGTGCTGGAGGGGGAAGGAGTTGATCTTGGTGTTTGGTAGCCCCCCACTCCCACCTCAGCTCCTACTGCTGGAAACACCTCAAAGCCATGAGGAGGTGGGAGGGGACATTCAACATTTGCAATAGTTTTACTCTTCGAAGCCTCCAATGGCTTCCAGATTTAGGTACAGTTTTTATTTTCTTTTTTTTATTTTTTTTTTTTACTCTTTACTGAAATAAAGGAGCCATTAGAGATGGTCTGTAATATGGAAGACACATGTTTGTATAGTGTTACCATTTATATAGCAGCAGTCTGGACTGGAAAGCTGATCAACTTCTAGGGAAATAAATTATCTCTTTGCTTCTTGTGCTCTGTCCTGGAGCTTCATTTGAAGGCTCTAAGTTGTTGTTTGTTTTTTTTTTTTAACGTAGAACTTTTAGTAATTAAAAACTTATTTAATCTTTTGACTTTTTTTTTTTTTTTTAACGGAGGTTTATAAACCTAAAACCCTTAACAGCTCGTCAAGAAACTACCTGCAAGGGGTTGAAAGACAATGGATCTGCTGTGAAGGGCTGGCACCGGAGCTGCCATGAGATGGCACTGCAACACCAAGGATGGAGCGGGTCCGCCGAGCTGCTGCCACCCCGCCGGGGTGCTCAGGGAAGCACCCTTCCTGCTGGGGAAAAAGAGTTAAAAAAAAAAAAAAAAAAAAAAACCCCACAAAATGCCAAGGAAGAAAGAAAAAGACTTATGTAAGGATAATTCTGCTATTAGTCAGGGGGAGCTGTCATGGAGCTGTGTCTGGACTGGACTTTTCCTGCTTACACAAAGCACATAATGCTGTAGGAATTCATGTATAAACAGTGCAAAATAAGGGGGGGTAGGGGGAAGGCTATCTAAATTATGAACAGCAGTAAGGAAATGGTTTCTTTTTAACTGTTGCTGGCAAATCCAGAAAGCATTTGATTTTTGAGGGAGTTCTGAGCACAATTGCACGTTAAAAATAGTTGTGGTATAACTTTCTTCTAGACTTGTGTGTTTATCTCTTTATTAGCACACACAAAGCTAATAACAAGCTCTAGGGACAGAGGAGAAGCTGTTGTGCTGGGCAAGTTCACAGTGGAGCCAGGGCATCCTGACACATCTAGCCAGGCACAGCTCTGTGGGGATGGGATGGGACACCTTGCCCTGGGTCTATGCTCCTGGTAGCACATGGGAAAAGAATTTTGTGTCCACACTGGGACAAAGCAGCATCTTCATTATAAAATGTCACGTAATACATCGCTAGCAAAGCTCCATCATGTTGGTGACATCTCTGACACCATAGACACCATAAATTAAACACTTCTGAAAAAAAAAAAGCAACCCAAACAACCCTTTTGCCAACTCTTTTGCTCAGACAGAAAAAATGGGGGTGGAGGGGTGGGGAGAATGCTACAATTTCTAATTAATTATAATTAAACCTGCTAAACCATGGAGAGGGGCCTCTGTGAGGGGCTTCTTCCCCCTCTGGAGCCTAACTGAGTATCGGCCTTTTGCTCTCTCCTCCCCACCTAGAAATGTGTTTTTTTGGTGTTCAGACAGGGCCTTGGCTGGGTCTAAGTCTTGGAGAGTAAACACCAGCACATCCACTGCCTTTCTGCAGTCAGAGAGTAAGTGGGCTGCATCTCCATGGCTTCCCTGCGGCACTAACAAGGTCAGGAGCAATTCTGGAAGAAAATGGCAAAACCCATACAGGCAAGATGGCTGGGGGTGGTGATGCCCTTTTCCTGCCCCACTGCACGAGGAGGGTTTGGTGACTGAGGCCAGCAGTGGGATTTTTCCCTGCTAGTGTGTTAAACTGCCATCATTTGCTGGTGGTGTTAATAACCTGCTGTGCCACCTAGGTGTTTGCCCATCATGAATGCCCCCAGCAGCAATGGTGCCAGGGTGTGGGCAGTGCTGGGGGGCAGCCCCAGCCAGTGTTTTACAAGTTATTTTTAATGTGATTACAACTTCAGCATCCCCCCAGCTGCTGCCTGCTCCGTGTGGTGCTGGGCAGACCCCCCCACCTCACACAGCGCAGCGATGCACCCCCCAAAATACCCACCAAGGGGTGTTCACACAGACCACCCTGGGCACCTACATTTTCTTGTGATCCCACTAGGAAAAGTGATTTGTTAGGGGGTACTGGGGCCAGCTTGCCTGCAGAGAAGCTATTTCGTGGCTGCAACAGGTTGCAGAAATCCACCTGAGCTCAGAGACTTGGTTGCTGCCACTGCTGATTGAGCTCTGCTTTTCCTGTGTTATCCCTGCCCGTTACGTAAAATACAACAAATTACAGCAGCCTCTTGTACTTGACGTGTTTTTTTGCAAGGACCCTTTTCCTTCCCTCCTTTTACTCCCCAATATCTGTGTTTCAGTCCAGAGAAGGAGCAGATAAAGGATATATTTCTCCTTCCTGCGCTGCTCCGAGCGCTGCCCTGGACCCTCCGGGCACTGCTCTGATGTGGGGCCAACTAATGCATCAGCAGGAGCATTGGGCTGGTGGGGTGTTGGGTTTTTTTTCTCCAAAGGCACAAAACTTACTTGTTAAGGGTGGTATTTTGTGTTTTGTTTTTTTTTTTTTTTTTTTTTATTTGGGTTTTGGGGAATAATTACCCTTTACACCACTTCAAAGAAGTCCCCAACACGTGTAGTGCTACCCTCTGAGGACCATGCCCGTTAGGAAAATACACTGGTTTAAGTATCCTGTAAGTGATATGAACTTTGACTGACGGTACTTAGTGCAAATGGGCCAACAGTCACATGGCTGAGTCTCCTAATGCCATTCAGGATATTTTTGCACCAACTGCAGCCTATTCATCAAAATAAAATGCCAATAAGTAAAGCATTACAATGCTTTCAGAGGGGAGTGCGCAAAGGAAAGTAGGTGAATTCTGCCCCCAAATGGATATTCAATCTTATAACAAGTATTGTGTATTAAAAAAAGGGAGCGTCTTGGCTCCTTGCCATGCTGCAATCGTAGGGATAATGCTTTATCTCCATTATCTTTGAACTGCACTCCTGCCTCCACTGCATGCAGACACTGAAATGAAGTAACTCACGGCCAGCTAATCAGGATCTATTTCATTAAGCTGTCCTCTGAAAATGGTAGCCTGCGTCCAGCGCCCTGATAAGAGCAGAGCAGGATGCTGCAAGGATGGGAGCTGGGGTTGAGGGAACACCCTGGGGTGTCTGAACTTCCCTGGGAGGTTGCTTGTCTTGGATATTTTCATTTAGGAGAATGAAATTTTCATAAGGAGAAGCCAAAGGTACATCAGAAGTGCCTCCTACTTGCACAGCTGTGAGCAGCTTCACCCAGGCCAGTCTGTGCTGGAGCTGTACCATGCTCAGCCCCTCTGCTGAAAGGATTAACTGAGTATTTCTCTCCTCCTTTCCATACAAGCAGCCAGCCATGGTCCTGGCCTGGGCTCATGGTGTTTGCCTGTGCAGTGCACCCGGAGACGTCTGGGGAGACTTTGTGGTGCTGCAGGAAGCTGAGGGTGAGGAGACCCACAGGTCAGTCCTGTTACATTCCAAGCCCATTGTTTTTAATGCTAACATAGTGAAATGTTTTTAAGACAGTGAGGTTTTGTGCTGTCTACATCCTAAACTTCTGAGTTCATGTTTTCCAGCTTTTTCTCCACGACCCCAACGATGCAGCAGGTACCCCTCCTATTTTTACCACTTTCCCCCCGAGTCCTTTTAAACCAAGAAATTAAGATCCTTGGCTGTATGACCCCAGAACATGGTGCTTTAAAGAAGCCAGTTACCTGTAGTGAAGCCCACGGGAGCTGGCAGCACCGTGGTAGCAAGTCATGGGGTTGGGATTCACCTGCAGGGAGCAATTGCTCCATGCAGAAGACCTTTGGCTTTGGCACCTGGCAGCAGTGCTCCAGCAGTCAGCATGGGGATTTCTGGCTGCTGTGGTCATCCCATGGAGGACTTCATAGCACTGTACAAGGGACAGGTGTTGAAGGGCCACCAAGAAGATAGGTCTGGCATGGGGAGGGGGGGGCCAGGCCTTCATGGGTGCCAAGGGCTGGGAGATGTCCCACAGCCTGTGGTTGCAGGGTTGAATGGGAGACACCGAAATCGAAGCCTGCAAGGCTTTTGGATGGGAGGGCAGGAAAACAGAGAAGCTCTGCCCTGCTCCAGACTGTTTCCACCCCAGTCAGTCCTGTCCCTGCCGCCGCACCACAGCAGGGCCCTGGCTCATCACACCCATATCGGTGTGTATGTTTTTTTGTTTAAACCATTACAAATGTAAATGATCCTTCTCAATTACAAAAGCCTGTGTGAACTGGCATCTTTAAAGGAAACTCTGAAAGAGCTCCTGGCACAGTGCTTCTTCAAATATTTGGAAGCTTTGCTAAGTCTCCTGAAACAAAGACAGGCGCAACCTTCTGCTCCTCCAGCACCCTCTCTCCTTCAAATCACATTTAGAGGCTGTCACTGCTGAACAGGAGCTGGGTGACATGTGGGGTGGCAAAGGACAAGAGAAGCCACCTGCCTGGGACAATAGCAAGGGCTGGGACAGCCCCACTGCAGCCTATCTCCTGGCTGCCCTGCACCTTATGGAACATCTTCCTTGCTTCAGGACCTGAATTTCCCTCCTGAAATTCATGCTTTTGCCCTGCTGCTGTGGCCTAAACTCCTTTTTTTTTTTTTCCCCTTATTTTCCAACACAGCCTCTCTCAGGTAGGAAATTCTGCACTAAACTAAACATGCCCCAGGGCAGTGAGATACAGTGGTGGTTCCCTCTGCTCATGCTGAAGGGATGCACACAAAGCATTTGGAAAGCACATCACCCGGCCAGACCAGACCAGATGGAGGTGAAATGAATAGTTTAATAAATGCGGTGGCCACCTGTACACAACGTGATAGTCCTTCCAAAACAATGAAACATATTATTTTGGATTTGATATCTGCTATCAATTGAGATTGGAGGTATCGATCCAGGCTGATTGCTGGGGACAATCAGAAAGTGGGAGGGTAATTGACTGCCATGTCCATCATTGATCGGGCACCACCGTTCACAGCAGCCAACATTATTTTCAAGTACCTTGCAGCATCTCCTCTAATAAAGAAATACAGACTCTAAATAACAAAATGACTTACATGTGCTGCCATTTAAAGGGGGGGGATGGGTGGGTAAGGCTGTTCTGAGCCAACACGTCACTGCCTTAACCAAACTGAAAGGTGGTGTCGACAGGAGAGTGCCAGGAAGGCATGGATTTCAGTTTGCATGGCGTTACTGGGAGCTATCATGCTGCTGTAGGACCATCTCACTCCTTGCTGCTCAGCTGCTGCAGGTATTAAAGGAGGGCCTCCAAGAAGACACGCCAAGAGAGTGTGACCTCCCCTCTCTAGGTTGTTTAAAATGTTAAAGCAACAAATATTTTATACCATGTGTTCCACCAGGGCTCACTAGCAGCTGATCCGGAAAAACTGTCCTGGGAGAGGAGCAAATTGGGAAACATCCCAAGTTGCTGCAATCAAATCCACAAAAAAGCTCGTATAAAATTTTTACATATAATCAGAAGGATGGAAAAATTACCTTATTCCCTGCTGTGCACTTCAGATTAATATAGCCAAATATTATTCAATCCTAATACTTATGGTGACCATGAAACATCTTCCTGTACTTACTAGGAACAGGCAGATAAAATGGCTTTTCTCCTAGAGGATATGTATCTGCTGTTGATTTTTAATAATCTGCTGTATGTGCTGTTGGCTTTTAATAATCCATACTGCCTGACATTCCTGCTTCTCACCTGCAAGCTCTTTTAGGTAGAGACTGCTCCCTATGAACAGAGGTCCACTGAAATCAGTGAGATTTAATTGTTCAGTGAGATTCCTGTGCCTAAATACCTTACTGAACTTGACCATGGAGTAGGTTCAGGGCTAATGGTCCTAATTTTGACTTCAGAAAACCCCAATGCTTGGGGCACCTCATCTTTCCCAGCTGTGGTGCAGAGGGATGTCTTAGGCACTGCTTGTCCTGGAGGTGTGGTGCATCTTCTTCAGGGATGCTCTCTGAGGGTTACCAGACATGCAGGTTTCCCCAGACATTTTCCACCTGAACATTGTGTACAGACAGATTAGGAGGCTTTTGTGTGTTTGCCTCAGATTTCCCAATGTCTGGCAGCCTGTTGGGAGCTGCCAGATGTCCAGAGATGCTGACCTCGCCTATGAAGCATGCACAAGCTCTTCCATGGCAGGCTCAGAGCAAGTCCAGTGCCTCCAGCATCACAGGGCTGGCCGTGCACGTGCTGTCTGGTCCTTTTAAGAGCGTGCAGGAAGCCCAAGAGATGCCAAGGTTTCTGACTCCACACACAGTATAGCCGGCTTCGGTCAGTGTGGTACGTCCTAAAGTCATAGAATCATGGAATCATCTAGGTTGGAAGGGACAAGTCTGTGTCCTGGCATGCAGCACTATTTCTTCAAGTCATTTTAGCAGCGTTTCAGGAGCAATATATTGGAGCAAAAGCATATGCAGGAAGGAACCAATGGATTTTGTGTACACACATAAAGCATTGCCTTTGAGAGATCCATGTCAGCACATAGCCTCTGCTCCTTGAGCGCTTACTCTCAGCCACAACATTGGCTTCTTGCTTATAAAGAGGAGCTAACGACCTTGACTGTACCCAGATTTCCACTTTGTTTCCCAGCTTTCAGATGGTCAAACTCCATTTCAGTGAGGTTTGGTCACCTCTTGCCCACTGCAGCTCCTAAGCTGAGCCCAGCTGTGTTCTTTGCCTTGGGTTTCGGTCTGTCAAACAGCTCAGCCCAGCCTGCTTTGGATTTTCTTCCTCTTGACTTTTTGGCGCTGCTGGTGAACCGAAACACCCACTCAGGGGTGTCTTGGGGTGCCAGCAGGGCTGCCTGGGGGAAGGTGGCTGAGCCACTGAGCTTTTGGAGCGACAGGGCAGCACCCCCGTGAGCATCACTCATGAGTCAGGGCAGTGAGGGCGCCACAGGAGTTTTCTCATCCCGCCCAAGTTTCCTTTCCTGGGAAGTAAGGTGGCTGCACCAGGGCACGTGGGCTGGGCGAGCTCCCAGAGAGTCAAATCCAAGCTGAGCTGATGGAATAGTTGTAGTCTCAAGCACCCAGAGCACCTCCTGTGCTGGAGGCCTAAAATGCTGATTAAACAGCACCTCGGCGCTGGGTCACAGCGGAGGTGAGGGCTCAGTCCATGGTCAGATGTGCAAGAGAAACAGAAAAATTGCTGTACTGTATCGGGTAACTTGAGAGAGAGATGAATCCTACAAATATCCCCCATGTGCTGCTTAACCTCCCTCAAATTTTCCTGGTGCTCCCAACTGTCCCATACTGGTGGGTTTATAGAAGTGTAAGACTGGGATCCCTTCTGACCCCTCTTAAAATAACTTATATGAGGGCTCCATACCCACTTCTGAATGAAGAGCAGCCACACTCTTCCCATTACATCTACTGGAGAGAGGGTGAAGAGAAGGAGGAAGGAGAAGACTGGCTGAACCAGCTGTTAGCACTTAAAAAATAAAAAGTAAGATGTTGCAGCATGAATTTACACAAAGACAGAAGCATTTCTCCTTAGCGAGTGGATATATTGCACGAGTATCTTGGAGCAGAAGCAGGGAAAACACATGCCACAGCTTAGTGAAACAAGAGTTAAACAACATCAAATCATTCCCCGTGATGGATCATTAAGAATGTGGAGTCTAAATGTGGGGTAAGATTACAGCATCGTGCAGATGTTCCTATACCGGCAGCTTATTTTGCATTTTGCCAAGCTTATAGATAATTCCTAGTAGCAAAGGCACGTGAAGACTGGCCTGTCCTATGGTGACTGCACATTGGGATGGTTCTACAAGGTGAATTTTGTAGGGTGGAAAGGTCTGATCTCAGTTGCTGCCTGACATTACAGCTGCCTTTGGCCGGCAGCAGGACTGGTCTGACCTCCCCAACTTGGCCCAGGTCGGGTTTACAGGAGGGACAGATGAACAGGGAGTGAACTGGGTTAAGTAAACAAGAGAGCAGGACTAAGTAAATGCCTAAGGTTTTTGTTTTCGTTTTTTTTTTTAACATGTATATATTGTAACAAAATTTAAGGCAACATTCCTCCTGCTAATTAGTGTTTCCACGGCACTGCAAAAAACTACAGCTGTAGGAAGAATTCAGGAAAAGTAATCAGCAGCACAATTAAGCAATCTGCCATAATGACAGAACACAACATTAGGGTAGGATAATCAGAAACATATATATTTTTCCTTCTTGATTTCCATTTCCCACCCAACGATTTGCTTTTGCAGGGTGTATATAAAGTGATGCCTGATAGAAAATGCCCGTATTTATCTGCTGCAGCTTTCAGATCTTGCTCCAGTGAGGATGCCCATGTTTGTTCTTGCCAGTCACTGGCATCTAATGTTATTTTTACTATATTTTTTGAAAACCCAATGCTTGACCTGCTTTAATCTTGATCTTGCCACCCTGTCTGTCTGATGTAAACTCCTTCAACTTAAAGGGTCCAACTCCTTGAACTGGAAGGTGTCAGTCCAGACAAGAAAGCCTGGAGCTGAGGTCCCTGTGTTTCTAGCAGCCATCCCACTCTGGGGAGGAGAGCAGGGAGATGATTCTCTTGGGGTTTCTGCAGCCTCCAGCTCCTGTTCAGGAGAGGAAAACACCTACACCTGTGAGCAGACAACAGAGGAATGGGCCTGACCTGCTTCATCTGCAGAAGTTGTTCTCCCAGAGCTCCCCCAGGCTAAAAATGCCCACAAGGAAAGCAAGCTCCACTTCCAAGCCACCTCCTCAGAACAGGAAAGGGAAATACAGCCCCTGAGAAAGGGGTCTTATACATTTTAGCTTTCTGCCTATTGTGTGCTGAGACTGGTTGGACTGAAGCCATGGGTGAGAGGGAAGCTCCTGTGTTGCTGTTGGGAGGTAGGTCATCTCCTTGGGCTCTGCTCAGGGGACTTACTGGCTGCTGGGCGAGGGTTACCATTAAAAACTGGGAGAGAACAGCTCTGGTAGAGCCAGGAGTGATCTGTGTGCCCTGGGAGGCTGCAGAGGTTAGTTGTGGGATTCAGTAAGCTTTGTGGTGGTACTTCCCAGGTGGTTGGATGTTGTGGTGATGTTCCTGGAGAAGACCATCAGCCTTTCCCTGGCAGGTGGGAGCACTGTGGTGGTGTTGCAGGGCTCTGGAAATCCCCTCCATGGGTATGAAGGGCTTGTGGCTAGGAGAGGGAACCTGTCCCTCCAGGATGGTGAGATTGCTGATGAAGGTGTCTGGAGGGAGCATTCAGCATGTACTTTGTTCAGCGTGGTCGTGCTGATGCCCTGTTGATTTCCCACAGTTGTGTTTCTTCCCTCCCGTTCACAGATGGAGCTTTTGCTTAATAGTACCCCTTTTGGAAAGAGTTTGTTGGGCCTAGACGTTCTCGGAAGAAGTAGCTCAAGTTTGTAATCTCTGATGTAAGGAGAGGGGGGGTTAGGTGTTTGAATTTATGTATGGCTGCTAAAAACTTAACTTCCCTCAAAAATAAGCTAGCAAACATAAATGTGTTCCACTGATGAATCTTTATAAAGGCGATGTTCTGTTTTGCATTCTGCATAATGGAATGAAACAACAACTATGAAGTTATGGACTTTGAGAATTAAAACCTCATGATAATGGGATGAGAGCAGCTGGGAGCACAGTACCTTCATAACCTCAAACAATTTTTTTGCCTTAAGGAAAAAGCTTAGGATAAAAACTAAGGAGCCCAAGAGTCCTGATGTGCAGAAAAGATGTGGGTTCTGGTTTTTAAAATGGTTTCTGAAATTTGTTTTTCCACGGCCATCGGGTGTCTTGGTGGCCACATTCTGCAGTCACTCAAGCTGGTGGAAAGCCCCAATACCACCACCCCTTCCAGAAGAGCTCTTGTGACTTCAGAGCTGCTATTATTCTGCATGTTCCTTTTTCATCTGGGAGACTGTCTTGCCAACATGCATGCACACAGAGCTGTTCCTCCTTTTTTCCCCTGTGTGTCCGTGAAAGTGGGAATCATCAAGAGCACCAGGTCCAGGGAACAGAGATGTCTGCAAAACTTGCTCACAAAATTCCAAACCATGGAGGAATGCTGGGTTAATTTTTCATCTGAGTATCAGCTGAGAGTAATGTATACCCCAAATTAATGCAGACAATGCCTAGTCTGGTCTGCAGGCCCTCTGTATTTTGAATTCTTTTCTACTAAAACTCAATAAAAACATGGGGGTGGAAGGTGCTGCTGGGAATTTGCTTTTTTGTTCTGCTTAAGTGCTGTATTTCTCAGCAGTCTTCAAGTTTCTCAGCATGAAGATATTGTTACATCAGAACTACCGTGGGTTTAACACAATTCTCAATTTGCAGGCAAATGGATGTATTGTGTTGGGGCTTATCCACAGAGGACTGTGAAACTACAAATTACGACGCAGCTGCATTCTCTTATCTGGGTTTTTTTCACACGCACCCTCCCCTCCCCCGCCATGTGCCCGAGTCCTCCCATGCTCACAAGCAGAAGATGCAAAGAGAAACGTGAGTGAGAAAGAGACACAGGCCCAAAGTCAAAAGGGACCCTGACAGTGTAGAAGAACCTGCCTGTGTCTGTGGGTGCTGTTTGGATGGGATGGAGCAGTCGGTGCCTTTCTGGAGCTAGATGGAGCTACACTGTTTTCCATTAGCAGAGGACGTGATGCCTCTGGATTTAGTGGTTTTGTGATTGCCTGGGGACTTTGTTTCTGTAACTCTCCCTAGAAAACCAAGGCAGTCAATACATCCACTGAAGATTTCTCCACCAAGGAGGAAGAAGGAGGCTTCCCTTTCTCTTGGATTACTAAATATGGTAGTAAACCAGGGTATCCACCCATTTAGCTTTCTCAGCTGTTCTTCATCCTTATTCCTGCTCCTTGAAAGGAATGATAGACCACCAAGAGGTCCCTGTGGAAGAGGCAGGAGGCACTTGAGCTCTACAGCAGCTTGAGACAAGGCTTTACCACCTCTTGCTGGCCCCAGACAGGTCTTGCCTACCTTGTCACCGTTACCCAGGCCAGGTTACATACTAGAGCCCTGTGCCTACAAGCTGGGACACCTGGCTTGGGGACAGCACTGGGACAAAACAGGTCTGTCTGGGCACAGGTGCTGCACCTCCAATAGATTGGACAAGCTCTTGCCTTCTGTTTTTCAAAGCAAAGGGCCCTATTACCTGATTTTAGTGATACTCTGGACACCTGCTGGCCAGTAATAGGGCAAAAACTCAATGGCCCCACGGTAACATCATTATGTTTATTTGTGTCCTTTCAAATGGCCGCTGAACTCATGCATTTAGTTGACCAGGAAATAACTATATCAGAGAGATGGTACTTCTTTGGACTCTTTTGAGACTTGGAAGTTGCTGGCCATTCTGTTTGCTGGCTCAGTTTAAGCAGCAGAAATGTCCATGTGTTCTGTCAAAGCACTTTACTTGTGACAGGCAAAGTGCTGCCCTGAACTGGAAAACCATTCAGAGCAAATAAATGCATTAGTTCAATGCAGAGTATCTTATATTTGATACACACCACTTCCTAATCACTTTATGGAACATCTGGATTGCCTTGAAATAAAACCAGTGCTGGCGTCATCTTCAATTTGGACATGGGACCCATTTCTGAAGCCTTTTTCCAGGAGAGCACCTCATGGATCTCCGTATCATTTAGGTTGGGTCCTACAGGTCTAATCTAGAGTAAATAAAATTAAAGGTTGCTTCAGTACCAAAGGAGGACAGAAAGTAGTATGTAGGAGCCAGCTGAGCCCTTTAGTGCTTGTAGTCCAAATTGTAGAGTCCTATTAAAAAGTGCAGATGTTGCTCAAGAGTGGGGATTTTTCCTGTCTTTGAAAGAGGGTCTGTGCCTCCTCCTCTTGGGGAAGTACCCCGTACAGGTGTGTTCTTGCAGGAAAAATAATGAGAATAATTAACTGCGACTGTTAACATGGCGTACAAGGGATTGAAATTAAACCCATTGTGAGGGTGAAAGATGTGGAAGAACACACGGCGTGCAAAGGCACCAGCTGCTCTGTGCAAGAGCAAATGGGGTGCCATAATGAAGGAGAGACGTGTTCTCATCGCTGCGAGTTGGGTTCGGTTGAACAACAGCAAGAACTGTTTGCAACATCTCTTTTTGTCAACATCTGTTTGTCTTTGAGTTCATGAAAGTGGAACAAATCTCATTAATTCTTTTTTTTTTTTCTTTCCTCTTGTGTTGAAATTTTGCATGATTGTTTCTGTCATTTTGGCAGCCAAAATGATGCTGGAATGTTTCACCTTCTTTTTCCAAGTTTTTGAGCTGAGTTGTTCTGTTGAGGTTTGTCACATAAATCATGAGGTTTTACTTCTGCTGCTAGCCAAATCAGAATCCTTATATCATAAGCCTTTTGTTGTTTATTGGGTTGTTTTATTTTTCCTTAAATCTCCAGCTTCTGGAATCACGAGAATGCATGAAAATCTCTGCTTCTGCTTTCTGTCATGTGTTTGTTTTTCCTTGAGGTTTTAGCACTGAGAACTGTAAAGAAATTTTTGGGTGTCATCTGAAAGATGAAAAAAAGGAATTCATTAAAATTTTTATTTTTTTTTTTTTGGTAATACCAGTTAGATAATTTTTGGAAACTATGACTCATGATTTTGAATGTTTAGATTTGGCAAGGTTGTAGTTCTCCGTGCCGCTCCCCTGTGACCAGGAGCGTTGGAAGAAGCCATGTGGGGCTTGTCTCTCCGCGGACAAGTCGCAGCACAGAGAGAGAGCTGGGGTGTGAATCTGCAGTGCCTGCCCTAGTTACGTTGCACAGGTTCCCCACGTGGATGTGAAGTGTGCAGTACCCACCCTTTGAAAGTGTTCTCAGGGCAATCCTCTATGTGAGTAACATATGGTGTGTGGTTCGGAGGCCTTGGAGCTGACGGCAACGCGCTCCAACTCCTGGCCCAGAGGTAGCACCACCTTCTTCGTGCTTTAAACCACATTAACTGATAAGGGCACAGCCAGGAGTTGATGCTGCTGTATGGATATTGAGCATCTCCTGGCTGTGCTCTACCACACTATTGTGGTGGGTGGGACTTCTGGGTGCTCTGGGCGATGCTGAGCCTCCTTGGGTGCTAAGGGCTGGCTTCTCCTTGTAAGCACACATCCCTTGGATCTCAAGCGGGAGCTGGATGGTTGGTCTGTTCTCTGAGCCTGTTAAAGGGGGAGAGGGTGAGGACCTGTTGCTCTGGAGCTGGCCTTTCTGCTTAGGGGAGAGGCAGGCATGCTTGGCAGTACCCAAGGGCCACATAGGGAAAGCAATGACACCTACGTGACCTCTGGGGGACTTCCCAAGACCTGGCTGACTTGGTTTAACATTGAAACTTGCCTGTGGGTTCCTCATCTCCAGGGGCTGATTGCCATGAGCAAGTCTCAGATCTTCGGAGCTTCAGAGTAGGCATCAGTGGGATGGGTAGAGTCTTGGATGTTTAGTGGGGAACACAATGGACAAGCTTAGGATGACTTTGAAGAAGCAGTTTCAAGTCCCTCCTGGCTGTCCATCACAACTGTAGGGAGAAAAGGGAAAATAAGCCATTGGGGTAGACCTGGTAAGGGGGGAGAAGAGGAGAAAAAAATCACTTAGGAATAATTCAGTCCACAATCAAGGAAGAACCTTGCTATCTGTGGAGTACCTGCTGCATTCAAGGTCGAGTTCTAGCACTTGTCCAGGGTCAGTAGCTGCTGGGGTGACACCCAGGAGACCAAGGTGGTGCTGCTAGAACTGCTCCTCTGGCCAGGCCAGGTGAGAGAGAGGGATCTGCTGTGGCATGGGGCATTGAGCCTCCCAGGAAAAGGTGCTCTGCCATGGGGACACCAGGATGCTGTAGCGTCCACTGGGATGCAGGGAGGCTGGGAGCAGGATGAGGTCTCTGCCCCTCAGGAAGCTGTAAGGGATTTGTGTGTTTTCCAAGGCAGCAGAGACAGGATGCTGAGGGGTGGGAGAGAGACAGATTTCCTTCTGCTGTGAATAGAATAGGGGTGGGGGATGGTGGCTCCGGTTTAACCCTTGCCTGCTCCTTTCATCTCCAAAATGAAACAGTGTCTTAGGAAACCATTCCAAGAAACTGCAGAAATTGGAGGCACAAAAAGTACAGGGTTTTTGGCACCAGGGTGATGCCATGAGTTTTATTATCCTGGTTCTCTCACCCCCAGGCACATCTCCCTGGCTCTGGCATTGCTTTTTACTTTGAAGTTTGTTTGTTCAGTGGCATTGCTATGACCAAAGTGAACAATGAGGATGCCAAGGGAGAGGCTTACAGGACATTTCCTTGTGTCAGATAGAAGCAGCTCCGGGGAGACAGCTGCAGGTTAGGGTGCTGTAACAAATTTCCCCCAGAAGCCTGAAAAAGACAGGATTTCATTTGTCTCTTACACCAAGCAGGAGGGGGAGGAAAATCTTAGGAGTAACTCCCAAAACGGGTCCTGCTCTTGTTCAATGGTGGAGGCTCTTCTGCATCTATTGCGAAGTTATTAAAGCAGGATGACCCAGAGGAAGGGGAGGGAAACTCAACTCCCACCACTAAACCTAAGCCCTTGGAAATGCTGCGGAAACAGGACTGGTGTGAAGACCTTTAGGGCGTGAGTATGTGAAAAGGTTTAGGAAAGGTACCGGGTACAAGAGGAGCCAGGGAAAACTACTTTGTTTACTGCGCCGGAGTCTCCTGGAGCAATGGAGAGTCCTCATGGCTGAAAGTTGGCAGCCAGGCTGCAGGTGTGGTGAAAGAGCTGTGTTTTCTAAACACACTAAATACTTATTGCTCCGGCCTTTTGTAGATAAAGATCAGCTTTGACTTTGAAAGAAATTACAGCAAAAGCGCTTGTATCTGGGAGGATGAATACCTGCTTCCAGGTTGGGCTTTGTAGAATTGAACTTCATAAACAAATTATTTGATGTGATTAACCAAGGCAGAGGGTTGATGGAAATGTGCCTCCGACTCTCACAGTATCGGGGTGGAAGCTGTAATGCGTTCGCCAGAGAATTGCCCTCTGTAGGAATAAACAGCCAGAAGGTTCTTGGGTGTGAGGTTTCCCATTTAAATAATTCATTCTCTCTAAAAAAACCCGCAGCAGAAATAATAGCCCTCCTGAAAGTATGAAATTTTACTGAGATTCAAAACAGTCTTTACTCCACAGACGTTTGATGTGCAAAGATGGCAGAAAGCAGTTGTGAACCACCGAGAGCCAAAGAATTTGTAGCAAAACATCTGGTCTCTAGGCCGACCACATAAAGCAAGCTTTCGGTAGTTCTGATAATGCTTCTGCCCTACGGTTGTGCTAATTTTCGCTAGGAAAAACAGTCCATCTACTGACCTCATTCAGTTTTACAAAGTTTGAAGGTTGGAATAGAGAGATAGCAGCCTACTTGTCCCTGTGGTAAATGTGACTTTTTTTTTTTTTTTTTTTTAAAAATCCCCACACTTAAAAATAAAACTAAAATCCTGAATGTGTTGATTATCACGTAGGAAAAAACCAAACCAAACAAAACCCCACCAAAACCAAAATGGAAAACATTTTAAGTCTGCAAAGGAGTGGATGGCAAGGTGAGCTGACCTCCTTAGAGCCTGCTCCCAGGGATGAAAATACCTCCTTGTGCCAAGTGTGTTCTCCACGTGAACTGAGTTTGCTTGGTCTCAAGCCGATGGCAGTAGCTTCTGTTCCTTTTGACAAAACAAACAATGCAAAGAGGAAGGTGATTCTCTATTGGGAGAAATTAATTTTCTTTTTTTTATTCCCAGCTGGGATATCAGGTCCCTGCCTCATATCAGAGTTCATTCACAAACTGGGCAAGGTTGGACAAGCTATTTCACCCCAGCCGAAAGTCCTACCACAGCTGGGGTGTGCTGGGGTTGAATGAAATACTGTATTTTGCTGTTTGGAAATTGTTTGCTTGAGATACAATTATATGTTTAGGGGGAGATTTGGCCCCCTCTAGGTGAGTTTAGCTATGCTTTGGTACTCCCAGTAGCTGACAAGGAGGCAACGATGGGAGAACATGAAATATTATGCTGTTGCCTGAAAGCAGAAGGGTAGGTGAGAGCCTTGGAGTTAGATTTGTGCCTGCAGTGCTCTTGGCTTTGTCTGAGTGGTCTACGGCTTGCAAACCTGGGCTTGTTCTGCCTGTCCTCCAGGTGAGGAGGTCTCAGAGGCCAACTAATGTCACTGCATGGCCCCCATGAGCTGGCAGCACTGGCAGATGCAATGATGTGGAGGTGGATTTGGGGGAGATGGAAGAGACATGGCTGGGGACACTCCCTTGGCACATGTAATGGGCTGTCCAGAGTGTGCAATGGGTGTGTGGGACCATCTGTCCGGTTGACATCCCTCCCTCCGATGAGCACTGCCAGTCCCATCCACTTCTGCCTCCACTCCCAGGCTTGAGCCGGAATTCCTACCCCATCCAATTGCTGTAATTAGTGCAGTGGTTTGTTATTCTTTATTAAGAAGGTTGCTTGAGACCTGCCTGTTTTTGAGAACAGCTCCCTTTAATCTGTCCCTACCATCATTGAGGTTAACTGAGTTTCTTGCCCAGCAGCTCCTTTGGCAAATTAGAGAGAACCAGCAAGACAGTGCCAATAAGCTTTCCACCGTATAGATTTTGTCCATCGGAGCCTGGATAAATTGGGTCATGTTTCCCATATGTAATCCTTGTGCTTGAGGTCTGACCTAGCTCCTGTGAAAACTAGTGGGCAGGGATGTGTGTGGAAGCTGGACCGGAGCTATGGTTGAGGCAGCTGAATTTGGAAAGAGCTGGGGTGGAGCTGTGCCCTTCATTTTTGTGGACCAGTGTCATTTGTACAGGAAGAGGATTGATGTCTTCCCGCGGGAGCTTTTGTCTCTGCTGGAGTGTGTCCCGAGCAACATTGCCAAGCCACCTTGGGGCTGGGCTAGGTAATTATTTTGCAATTGCATGCTGGAATCAAATAAGTTTTAATCATTTTACAAGTTCAGAAGAAAATCCATTTACTTCATCTGAAATCCCTTCATGACAGCTATGTCTAACTCTGTCATCTTCTGCATGACATTGGCCTAGGGTCTGACAATTTCCCATCAAATGACTCCCTTGCTTCCTGTGGTCCTGGTGATGCAAAGTCACCTGTTTAGGAGGCAGCAGGATTATTCTGCTTGGTTCTTTTGGGCAGTAGGATGTCAACCCTATAAGTGGTGGTGATGGGCCAAGGTGGCTACCGCCAAATCACAATTCATGCTCGCTGCACAGAAAAGGAGATTAGTGGACTAACAGGGGAGACTCCTCTTTTGAAAAGAGGCTTTAAATGATGTCAAGAACCACCGCAATGATATGGTTTTTACATAAATAATAATTAATTACATGTAAATCAGATTTTTCCCCACCCCTTCCATTAGTATCGTCTTTGCTAAGCTCTCTCTCTTGTTTCTGTCCGCTCACTTTGACTAGTTGAATGGCAGCAGACATCATTTGCAATGCTAACGTCAGATACGGGTCAAAATGGACAAGGAAAACACAACCCGGGGTTTTATCAATGCAATAACAACCAATTCTGTCTAGAGATGGCAGCGTACTGGGGTTTAACCTCTTCCCTGCCACATAGCAAGAACCACCAGGGATTTACTTCTCTGGTCTCCTCTTCTGCTATTTCTAACTTGTTTTCAGCCCTTTCCTTCTCCTGGCCACTCTATTGTTGGTTTTTTTTACCCCCTCTCTCCCCTTTCTGGTGTTTACTAGAGCATCTGGTAGTGTTTATCTCCCAAGACACAGGAGACTGCTGTTTTCATAGATATGTAACTAGAGCAAAAGCTTTAATCTTTGTTGATGTTGGACTTTTGGATTAAAAAAAAGAGTCATAATAGTGGAAAAATTAAGATGAAATAATATTTCAGCATAATACATTTTGGAGACAGCATCAACAGAAAATCCTTCATGGGGGGAAAAAGCTGGAATTACTGCGTGTCCTTTGCAGCCTAGCTCTGGGGAAGGATTGCTGAATTTGCAGGGAAAGAGGGGCAGGGAGTGAGGAGACCATCCTGTTGAGATGGGACTGGTCATCCCACAGGAAGCTGAAAGCATGGCATGTCCCCATGGGCATTTCTGTGTGTGCTCCACAACAGGAGTTTGAGAAGGTCCAGAAGTGCCAACAAGATGCGAGAAGCTGGTTTCCATCTCTGCTTGCTTCCAATAGAGCCTTCCAACAGGGGTAGGGAAGGAGCTGGTCTGACCTTCAGCAGAACCAGGCTACTTAGGACCAGGTTTTGAAGCCCCTGTGGAGTAAAGGCCATCCTGGAAGTCAGAGGAAGAGATGGTGTTTGGAAGTGGATCTCTCGCTCTAGGAGAAGCACATTGGCTTTCTACAGAAACTTCAAAGATGCTGAGACTGGGTTAATTAGAAGTTGTCAAGATAGAGCAAGAAGTGGTGCTGTCATTGGAGAGATGTAGAAAGTGTTACAGAAATCTGGTAGCAAAAGGCAGGTAGGTGTCTGTTATCTGCAAAAGGGAATGCAGGGAGTATGGTGCTCACAGCAAAGATCGGATTTGCTGCCTTCCCTGAGGACCAGGCATTGTCCCAAACCTGCAGCAGAGACAGCTATGCTGAACCCAGACACGCGAAATCCGGACGGTGGTTGGTTTCAGAGCAAGAATACGTTCAGTTGCTAATGTTGTAAATGCTTTGTGGTAAATTTCTATTATGTTTTATGTAATTCTGAGATTTTTAAACTAAATGCCATTTTGGGTGCTATATACTCCTGATTTCCACCCCTGCCCCTCCTGCTAGGTAAGGTGTAAACCTCACCGAGAGCTCCCCAAACTTCTCGGGAGAAGGCAGGTTTTGAAAACCCTGGCTTTGGGAAGGCAGGGAGGCGCCGAAAGGGAGCTTAACCTGCAACTTTGCTAAGGCTGTTAACGAACCAGGCTAATAAATTACCTAATGTCACCTTAGAGCAGGTCCGTGGCAGGCTGTCACACGGCAGCGCCTCAAGCTGGGGACGCGCAGTCGGTCTCTCTTAACCTTTGTACCAGCCCCTGCCACCCAGGGAACTAGTTCTGGCAAAGAGCAGGCCTGCAAAGCCCCACAAACCCAAGGGTAAAATATTAATAAACCAAAGAGGAGCTGATGGGTGCCCGTGAGGCTCCGTTGGGGCGAGTGCTGTTGCCCCCCTCTGCACAAAGGGAAGAGCAAACAGGGCTTCTGTGCAGAAAACTTCTCCTGACCGTTTTTCTATATTTTTTTAAATTTTTTTTTTTGCATGCAAAAATGCAGATTCAGCAGCACCAAAATGGTTTGTGCACACATGCCAAACTTGTCATTTATAAAAACTCAAAAAAAGCTCTGACAAATGCTGAAGCTGTTAGTTTTGACACTTCTGACATGAAACACTTTGATTTTTCATTTTGAAACTACTTTGTGTTCAAAATGTCCTTTAATTTTATTTTCAAGCAAGGGGGTGTGTGTCTTTTTTCTTATTCCCCCAAAAAGATCAAAATTGAAATGAAATCTTTGGATTGACTCAAAATGAAATTGTTCTTGGATTTTTGGTTTCACCAGGTTTTTTTTTTTTTTTTTGGGGGGGGGGGGGGGGGTTGGTTTGGGTTTGGTTGGGGGTTGTTTGTTTTTTTTTTTTTTGTAGATGTTTATGTTTGGCTTGAAGTCACTCTTTTTATTCCACCCCTACCCCCCAAAAAAAAAATTAAATTGCCAGTTGGTTTATCGAGAGCCACAGTCAACATCAACCCCTTGGAAGGGGCACAGCCAGCACAATAGAATATATATATGTATTTTTTTCTGTGGCTGTCAGTTGCAAAAAAAACTCAAAAAACCCAACAAAAAAAACCCCAACCAACCAAACCCCAAAGAAACACCTTGCTTTTGCTTTCCAGGAGATTGAGTTCATTTTCTATCTGCCTGGGATAAATACTGAACAGCGTTTTGTTGTTGCTGTTGTTGTTGTTTTCTGTGAAGGATTTTGTTACGTTATCTGTTTAAACATTCCGTTATGTCTTAGTAATGTGAATAATGATTATTCCTGTGCTTCTGAGCTCTCCCTCTTGGCTCGGGCGCCGGAGGTTGAGGAGACACCTGGCATTGTTGACAGAGCGTTGAACTTGAACGCCTCTCGCTGTGACAGGGCAAGCCCAAATATTTTGGGAAGAGTCCTTGTTATGTTACGACAGGGGTTGGTAGCACTGATGCTGGGGACGGGTTTTGCTTCAAGCCTGAGCTGATTACTGCTGGATTACTGGAGGAACAGCGTGAACTTTGGCAGGCGGGCTGCCGGGAGGAAGGAGGATGGGACTTGGGCATTTTTTTTATTTGGAGGATGCACTGAAGGTCTTCCAAAAGATGCTGGGGCTCAAAAGAGGCCAGGAACAGGAGGCCTTGAGAGATGTTTTTCTACGGGTGAGAAAAGGGGAAAAGGAAAGCTCTTTTGCAAGAGAAAGTAAATGTTTAGTGTAAACTCTATCTGCAGACAAATACCTGGGGAAGAGTTTGTATTAAAGTAATTTTTTCCTTTTTCTTTAATAATTTTTTCCATCTCTAAAGGCACTGTTTGCTTCCCTCACTGTACGTCTTTCCGTTGGGCTTCCTCTCCAGCCCATCTCCTCTCCTGAAGTCAGGCTGCATCTTGGTAGTGCTTCCAGCACCTTCAGTGGTGCACGAGTGTCCAGCTTGTGGTGTTTCAAATTAATTGGTCATAGACTTTCAACAAGATCGGATGTCTTGTGGTGTTTGCCAATTCACGTACCACACGTAATTATATTCAGGAAGCAATAGGAATTAAATGACATTAATTCCCATGAATATTCATTTAAGAATCTCGACCAAATTCTGGCAGATTAATAGTCCAGTGCAAATACAATGGCTATTCATTGCCCCCACAGGAAAAGGAAATAGGTATTGGCTGGCAGCTCAGGAGAAATGGAAATGGGCTATGGAAAAGTTCTCTCTGGGTGGCTTCTGGTACAGGGACACCTCGAGTAGTACAGGGGATCAGTGTGGGTATAGATTTGGGTGCCTTTCCCATCCGCTGAGGAGCTCTGAGGAGTCTGGGGTGTATCCCAACTCATGTCTCTGCACAACCAGCTCAAATCCAAAGCAGCTCTGGCTGCAGCGCTGCTTCCCTGGACTTATACCAGAGTAAAACGCAGTTTATTTTGTCCCTGACTCTTGCTGCCCTGTTGCCTCCAGCCTGTTCTCCCTGATTCCTGCTGCCATGGGGCAGGACCTCAGGTTGGCTACCGGGCAGTGGGGTGCTGCTGCCAGGCACTGTGTGCCCCCCAAGCAAATGGAGGGTCCATTCTGCTCCAGCTTGTCGTCTCAGCACAGGCCAGGACGTGGCTTGCACCGAGACCAGGGAAATAAGGAAAGTCTAATAACAAGAGCAGACAAGGGCTGTGAAAATGTTTGCAAAGAAGGCATCGGAGTCCGGGGTGCCAGCCTGGGTAGACTAGAAACTTTAATTTTAAAAATTATCTAGATCTGGTTACAACCCTCGTTTGGGAGGACTTATTTATACATTTCCTTTTGTCAGACAAGCCAACTTGAGTCCTTAGGTGTTTTTATCTCTTTTGGGGTTTTCCCTAGCTGGAGAATCATAGGGACATGGAGTTGTCAGAGTTGGAAGGGACCTCTAGAGATCATCTAGTCCCACTCCCTTGCTAGAGCAGGATCGCCCAGAGCACATCACTCAGGGCTGCATCCAGGAGGGGCTTAAAGGTCTCCAGAGAAGGGGACTCCCCACCTGCCCTGGGCAGCCTCTGCCAGGGCTCTGCCACCCTCACCATAAAGAGGTTTCTCCTCATATTCGAATGGAACTTCCTATGTTTTAGCTTGTGCCCCTCATCTTGTCACTGGGAGCCACTGAAAAGTGATTGGCATGAGTCTTGATTCCACCACAGCTGGTGCAAGTGTTGCCAATAGCATAGGGCTCAGCCCCTAAGCTGGATGTTTATTCAAAATTGCCCCCCATCAGCAAGTCAGCCCTTCCCATCCTTGCAGTTATCTGGGCAGAAGAAATATCTGGCACTGTTCACCTTGCATGGGTACCGTGGTGGTGGGCAGAGGCCATCTTCTGCCTGTTTGACTGATCTGACTCACCCCAGCTCTTCACACAAAGCCAGGGAAGGTGGAGAGCAGTGACTGCCAGCTTTCCCAGAATGGGTTTTGCTGCCAGCTGCAGTAGGAGGCTACTCACATGTTCTCCTCTTCTACTGAGCACCATGAGAGCATTGGACTGACTTGGACCGCAAAGATGATGAGGGGCCTGGAGCATCTCTCTTGTGAGGAAAGGTTGAGGGACTTGGGTCTTTTTAGTCTGGAGAAGAGAAGGCTGAGGGGGGGATCTGACCAACACCTATAAATACTTCAAGAGTGGGTGTCAAGAGGAAGGGGACAGTCTTTTTTCAGTAGTGCCCAGTGAGAGGACAAGGAAATGGGCACAAACTTGTACATAAGAAGTTCCATCTAAACATGAGGAGAACTTCACTTTGAGGGTGGCAGAGCCCCAGAACAAGCTGTCCAGAGAGGTGGTGGAGTCTCTGTCTCTGGAGATGTTCAAAAGCCACATGGACAAGTTCCTGTGCAACCTGCTCTGGGTGAACCTGGTCTGGCAGGGGGTTGAACTAGATGATCTCCAGAGGTCCCTTCCAACCCCAGAGAATTCTGTGTCTCTGTGAAGCAAAGTCAGAAAATCATTAAAACCTGACCGAAAATAACATACGTTTCTCTGTAAGATGTCCACCAAGTTTTGGGGGGAGATGTGGTCTATACATCTCGAGTTGTCACACCTGATGTAAAAGGTCAGATAATAGCTGAGTACCCACATGGGCTTTGCTCCTACGCAGGACCCTGGAGTGGCCGGGGAACCAGCCCTGCAGCCTGGTGATGTGTTCTGCAAAGCCTCATAAACCAGTGACTAAAGCGGAAAGGACTCCAAGGCCTGGCTCCTGGGACATTGGAGGTGTGGCATTACAGTAGCTTGGAAAACATTCTGACTTTTAAAACAAGTAACACCTATAATTACAGAGGCGTCATCACCTTCATAATTTTTCATTTATTTATTTAATTTTTTAGCTAACAAGCTGTGTAGTTGTAGCCCATGTACGCCCTTGCCAAAATCTGCCAAGCGTTTGCTCTTGGGATGGTTCTGCTGGTGGTGGGAATATCAAGCATCTTTCTCCAGGCACTTGTAAAACAATCCAGCAGTAAACAATTCAAGTACAATTAGCAGCTCCAGCGGCGGAGGGGGAGGGAGAGGTCCCACCGCTGGTATTGTCTATGGAATTAATCATCTTTTAAAGAGTGGATGCCCTGGTTTAGATTCGCGAAGGCAAAAAAAACCAGGAGACAAAGAAGCTCCTAATAAACAACGTTTAATCCGGGATGAAATGTCAACCAAACGTTTTTTAGAACGGTAAGGGTGGGGAGTGTTGTTTTTTTATTTTTATTTTTTTAAAAAAAAAGCTCTTTTAATAAGTTCACCTCCCTTTTCTTCCTACTAAAGAAATAGATGAACCGAAAAAAAAACCCCAAAATAAAATCTAACCGCTCAAGATGACGGTAAATGTACGGTTTTGAAGCCCCTGGTCCCTCTCGGGCACACAATTCCCGGTGTTATCGGGGGACACCGGGGCTGGGAGGGACCGGCTGGCAAAAGGAACCGGTTCCCGGGTTTCTTTTTGTCGCCTTTTCCAGCAGCGTGACAGTGCGAGCAGAGCGCTCCGCTCCGGGGCTGCCAAAGAGCGCTCCCAAAGTACGGCGCAAACACCGACCTCGCAAATATT
>VXBJ01003718.1:0-25422 GCA_013400055.1 Nycticryphes semicollaris
TCATTTGTTTCATGTAACACACAAGCAAGCAATTTAGCCAGTTAGATTTCTTTGGTTGCCTGACTTATGTTTATTCTACTAAGAAATTAATGAAGTTGAAATGATTTACAAAAATATTTTCAAAAACAAATGGGATACCAAAGCTCAGAATAAAGAAAAACCTTCAATGAATACAATGAAGTTATCCTCATGATGAGATGATGCATGATTTAGGGTTCAGTAAGTACAAGTCAATGAATTCTTAGGGAGAAAGACCTGCAGTAAGGCAGGGGAGAACTGATCATAAAAAAAGGAGGAAGTCAAAACTGTCCGTAGTCCAGAAGAATATTTTTAGGAAACAAAAATTGCAATCGTAAGATAAACTGTCTTTAAATNCAACCTCGAAAAGAGCTTCTCTAAGGCTTGATTTGATGTCACATCTCTTAAAAGACTTTTACAGCTACCAACTAGTTTGCAGTATCTTACACATTATCTTACAAAAACACAAGACGGGGTAATTTGGTTTTGAGGTATCCTTGTTGATTTTTACAGGTAGATGACATACTCACATTGGTGCAGTTTACAGTTAAAGCTGGAGAAGGTGACTTTCTCAAGAGATGTGGTGCACTTAACTCCCCAGATGACGAAGAACACAACCTAAAATTGTATATGTTTAGTTGATTTACCAAGTCACATTGATCATAAACTGAAAAATACCCTATGTGTTGCAGAACTGACCAGACCTCCCCAGTGATAAAGCATGAGCCAGCTAATCTGAGACAGTCTTTCAGACAATCTTTCTTCAATAGAGAACAGACAAGCTTTATTTTCCCCCAACCTGCAGGATGAATATAATGCCAGAGATCCCAGTTACACAGTGCAACAAATCCCTTCCATAGCTGGCTTCTTTTCAGAATTGTCCTTCTTTTGGATAAAGAGTTTACCTTATTCTGCTTGACTTTTCTCTTAACCTTTTCTGGTGTCTACACAGCAACTTCTTGGGCTATTAGTTTCAGCACAAGTTTATTTCTCAATTCCCAGTGTCTACGGACAAACTAATATGATTGAAACAAATAACACTTGCACAAGAATAAAATGGCCCTCATCACTGTGGCTGATGAAGCTGGCAAGCAAAATATTTTTTCTTGCAAAACATTGTGATGTTCAGTCTGTTTGCTGAGAAATATGATGACTGCTCCCGAAGAAAGCAACATAATGTTTCATTTAATAAACAGTATTCAAGATGTGGACATAACTGGTAGAAACACTAAGTTCAATCAGTGACTTGAAGACTAAGACTACCTGATGCAGTTTCTTGAGGCATGCACTCATCACTGCCAGCACTTCCACAAATACTTGCCCTGGAAAGTAGTCCTTTGAATCCAGAACTTGAATCTAGTTTCAGTTATTTATTTCTCCTAGCAGCCTCACTTTTTACATTAGAAGCATGTCAGAACTATCATGGTGATCCTCCTGAAAAGATTTTTTTGGTAAATCAAACAGGGGCAAACGTGCTGCTGCCTTAAACTGCTCCTCCATAAAGAAATAAAGCCATGCTTTAATTACATGATGAAATCCAAGACATCTACAAAATTGATCTCTGACAGATAGGGAGGTTTGCATCATGAGCTTCAAGCTTATGATAGGCAGACAAACAGAAAGAAAATTATGCTGGTGTTAATATTATGGAAGCTGAACTTTTTGATAAATAAGCTCAATTTCTGAAAGGTCTGTAGTGGACTATAAAAAGTCATTCTTCTTTTAGCATCAGGAAGTATATGAAATAATAAATATTCCTGTGAAATATCCCTAAAGATGCCTCAGTCATACCTGCCTCAACTGTACAGCTGAGTTACATTTAAACAGACTAAAAAAGAAAAATAAACCCACTCTTCCAAAAAAGACCCCCTCAAACTGGAGAGAGTAATTCAGTACCATAATCTCTTCTCCAAATTCCACAATTCTGTCTGTTGTAATGGATTCTTCTGTTTTGTAAGATTAAAACAGATAGACTTTGCTCTCTTGTGACCTGCTGAACTGTCATACAAGAGAAGTAATTGGTTTGGTTTGATCTTCATACAACACTCATTAAATTCCCCTCTGTTGGTTAGGAAGATACTGCTTCTGAAACTGTTATCTCTGTAGCAATACGAAGAGAAAAAGCACTTCTTATGGTTCTTAAAACGCAAATACCAGAACTTTCCAGGGATAGCTTTGAAGAAAACTTTCACAGGAATGCATTCATTCTTTCATTTTGTAATTAATAATCTGGTTTCCTTAAGCTGATGACACATATGCTCACATGGATGACCATTTTCACAAAGGTTAGGTGATGTCAATCAAGAACACCACACTGGCTGACTGAAAGGTCTAGAACAGAGTCAAACTAAGCTCTGGGTCATGGGTAGATATTATCTTGGGCCATGCCTGGTTATTAACTGTTCAGAGATGAGAACTTTTGACAATTTAATTCAGTCTTCAGAAGGATATAATAAAAAGTGACTTTCCTTCCCTCTATAGATGGTACTGATGATAGGACTTAAACAATGGTATTATCAAAAAGTAACATCCCATCTTTGCTGTTGAGGGTATTCACCTTTTTTGCTGCACGTACTTTTTCTCCTCCTTGCTGGATAATCCCAGCAACCTGCCAACATGCTCAGGGGTGGATTTAAATTATATTTTTTGAAAGTATCAATCTTTTAATCCCATCACAACTAAAGTGCTTATTCATTTCTTCCTTTCATTGAACATGAATATTTTCCTGTGCAGTTTCCCTATTTTACTAATGGAGTGGGAATTCATTGTTGGAATGTGATTCTGAAAAACTGGAATTAGAGTAAGAAACATCTACCACTGTCACACATCACAATTTTAGGCTCTGACCACAGTCTTTACTGGTTCATAAAATTAAATACTGTCTTCTGAGGAATGGAAAGCAGAGAAGACAACTGCATTGTGAAGAGGTAACGTGGAATGCTGGATTTCAGCAGGGATTTGTGAAGGGAAAAATCACACTTAACTAACCTGACAGCCTTCTATACAAGGAGGTGACTAGCTCAGTGAATGAGGAGATAGCACTGGATGTTAATTCATTTGAATTTAAGAAAGTTTTTCACACTGTTTCCCATAACATCCTCACAGACAAGCTGATATCAGAATCAGACTACTATTGAAACAGCAGAACCTGACTACGCTATGGCATAGCGATGTATGTATAGATTGGAGGACAAGATGCTGGAGTGCAGCCATGCAGAAAGAGATCTGAGGTGTTTGTGTTGTGACTGAAAACAGACTTTTTCTGTGTAAGTGCATCCCAAAGTCCTGGAATCAGCTGGCTCAGAGACTTTAATAAAAAATGTTCTTAGACAACAAATGCTGATACAGTACAAACTGACATAGAGTAATAACCTCTCCCTCTGTAAGTAAATCAGGCACCACTGTGGGTGCACAACACAAAAAATAGGTAAGGGTATCTTCACATTAAAATTATGTTTCTTCCTTTCAAATTCCTTGGCTATACTGTCTACCTGTTACAACTAGTAAGCTTTTTAATGTTTAATCTTTAATTAACAATTTGAATCTTGTATGGAATCCCATTTGAAATAACGCAAGAGGTTATTTAATCCATGGCTGTGTACTGGGAAGAAATTGTGCTACGACTTTTTAGTCTAAGTGCAGCATAATCAGGAAAGGGACAATTCAGGCTATGAAATCACTCCACTGGGGACTGTTTCAAGGGAGGTTTTCTTAGCAGAGCCATGCTATCAGAAAAATACAAACACTACTCACAAGCAACTGATTTTCCATTCCCAACTGGTTTATCTACACATTTCAACTTCATGTCAAGAAGCTGCATTACAGTAATGCTTTTGAAGTCATAGTTAAAAAATACTTTCACTAAAAGAGGAAATAGTATGCCCAGAAAAAAAAACATTTATCAATACCAGTGATGTGTTCTGCCATGCATGAAATTAACATTATAATTGGCACCTCATAGCGCTACTACTCAAACTAAAAATATTTCACACATATAACAATAAAAACGAAACTTGAACAACCCCCACATAATCATGTATAACTCTTCTCTATCTTTACTTAGAAGCCTAATGTATGATGTTACATGTTTATTACCTTTGCAACTCTAGTATTTCATTTGCAATTTCAGTTCCTATACTTCCAGCACCAAGAACTGTTCCAGAGGACATTCCAGGTACACTTACTAAAGACTGTTTTGCAGCATCTAAAAATTAAAAAAAACAAAAAAAAAAAAAAAAAAAACCTTAAGTTTGTAGCAGTTTCATTACTTGGCAGCAAGGATTAATTTTAAAGCAGCTTTTGTTCTGTATCTCCAGTTTTCAGAAATTAAATGCCTTAAAAATCTAACTCATGAGGGATGGTGTTATGTCATTTGAAATATGAAAGGTGATTAGTACATTTGTGAAAATTGCTGATCTCCAGTAATGAAATTAGCTTTAGTCATTACCACCTCCGGTCTCTCTCACAGACAATGCAAGATGCATGAGAAAAAAATATCTTGATTTTTCACAAACAAAAAGCAGTTATTCAAAACAATTTCAAAAGCAAAAATAAAAAACCTTATAGCAGGATGACAAAACAGCACCCTATATTGTGTAGGTAAACTCAGACAGTAGAGTTGCATTTCTTCAGAAAACCAGGCAAAATGTGAAGAAGGTCTGCGACAGAAGCATAATATCCTATCCACCAAAATCCTAGCTACTGTAGAAGCTGCTAGAAGGAAAACATATGCTTATAAGCCCTTCTGATAACAGTTATGTGAATAACATGAATGAGGATGCTGTAACTAGAAATTGTCACAAGAATTAGCTTTAAAAAAACTTAATCCTTCTTTGCACAACAACCTGGAATAAAAAAAAAATCTGGATTGAATAAATCTAGATGTGCAATGAATGATCAGGAGATGCATCTGTGGTAACTGTAAGAAGCAACACTTGCCTTCTGCAGGCTGGGATCCATGGGTGACCTGTTCTTCAGATGACTCGTTATGACCTCTGAGATTTAAATAAACAAAAAAAAACAAAAGCAAAAAAAATCACCAAGTTTTTCAAAAGCAAACTCCAGCACATTTATGTTTTATTTCAACAATACTTTACAGAGAGTAAGAACTATCATCCTCAAACTAGTAAAAAAAATGAGATATTCCTCATATGTTTCAATGTTCAATCCTTTGTAGCGTTTTTTCTGATGCACTGTGTGAAATATTAATTTCTACTTATTCTCCAAATAAAGACAAAAGGCCAAAAGAGTTGTTTCTGTTCCATGATAAGAGAAGGCAGCTACCATTTTTGCTCCTAAGAGGGACACCAGTTAACCAGAAACAACTGCTACAAGGACAGATCAGTGGCTACCTTCTGCCAGCAGCTGCTGCCTACCTTGCCTCCTCTAGACAGCTGCAGATGCCCAGATCTCCAGGGCAGACAAAAGTGACCTTTGGCTGTGAGGCAGCATAAATCGTCTTAACTGCTCTTCTCTGTCTTCTTGAGGAAAAAGGACATGGGCAAAATAGGTGGGTGATGTTGACTGAAGATACGAATCAGATACAGAATGGGTAAAAGACCCCTTGACAACTTGGTTTAATGGAAATAAAATCCCCTCTGCCCCCCTCTCAAAAAAACAGACATTGGCAAAGATCCTCAGTATTATTGGAACAATTCAAATTATAGCCCCATTGCAAGGCACAGAGAATGAAAAAGAAGAATTAAAATCAAAGAATGAAGTATTTAGGCCCCTCACTTGCAATCAATTTGCAGAGTACCCTTCTGTCCTGCCTTGCATTTCTACAATCTATCAATTATGCTTCTCCACATTCTGACATATGGTAGGTATGGTATCACTTAAAATTAGTTCAACTGATACATGCAGTCTTGTAAAGCTCAGAAGGAAAAATAAATTGATTTCACATTTCCATTTATTAATATCTAATTTTCTTAAAAGATCCTTCCTTTCTTCCTTTAATAAGAAATTCTTTCACGTCTTTTTTTTCTACTGGAAACCGCAGTTTTCAAAGTTAAATCCACAACTTAAGCCTGAAAAAAAAAATAACTGGTGAATGCAAAAATATGTTCTTCCAGTTTTACTCAACAGCTTTTTGTGCAGTGTTGATATTTTCTAGTCTTTTTCTTCTTATATAGGTTGTTTTCTGTTAATGGTAACTGTAATTAAGACAAAAATAACACAGGAATTCATATAATTAATTACTTACAATACCACAGTGTTGTTTGATACAATGTACTCCAGTTCTTTGGTCCATGGATTCATGAAACTAAACCACTGACTCCTTAAATTAACAAATGTCCCATCTTTTGCTCTAAACTTGTAGGAATTTGTAAATACTTTTTCTTTATTCTGCAACACTAAATAAGAAAGGAAAGTTGTAATCACTGTACTTATACTTAGAAAGATAAAGTTAAAAAAATAGTATCTATTTTATAGCATCATAAAACCAAAATGGGTTTGATGTCCAGAAATAAAAAAATGCTAGAACAACTGACAGGATAGGACCCCTACTAAAATCAAACTACAGTTTCATTAATGTTATGAAGTTAAAGCCCAAATACTAAGCTTCTGCAAACCACTAGTAGGGAGACTACTGACTTGGTGAACTTTCATAATCAGTGTCTTTAATTACATGATTAGGCACATTTGATCTCCAGGACTCCTTCCTCATTCTTATAAATGACTGAAGCAGGGGGCTGAAAGAAGCACTAATGTTATTCCCTTGCGATTAAAGCACTGCACCAAGATCCAAGACAACAGAAGTTTCTCCCTGCTTTCATTACAAGCTTTATGCAGGCACCTCTTAATGCAGACACAGAAAAGGTCTGTTTAATTTCATTAACTCTCAGCTTCTGATTTTTTGATTTGTACTGTTTTCACACAATGGTTATGTGTAGTTATATGTAGTCTGGGAGGACCAATTATTTTGTACCTTCTTTATGTTTTTCAGCTAGATGATTGTGATCATCTTGATGGCAGTACTCGTAACATGAAGTTCCTAGAAGCTCTTGTGGCAGATACCCTAAAATTGCTGTTGCACTGTCAGAAATAAAAACATGAACTACAGCAGATTCAAACAATGGCAAAGTGTGTTTTCTTCAGTGTAAGATAAAGCAGGAAATTAATATTCAAAGAAATAGATACTTGTGTTCATGTTTGGGAAAAAGATACAGCATTAGTATAGTTCTAAAACAACAGGAAACTATCCATTCACAATGAATGGCAATTCAAAGACAAAATAACAGTGTTTGAATGTGTAAACCACACAAAAAATATTTATGAACATTAGGTCTTCCCATTAGGTAATTAGAGTACTGGTAATACATAACAAGTCATTAAAGAAATTTTGTGGTTGAATTTTGTTCTGTCTCTTTAAGGATTAGGATTAAAATGACACTTTTAGATAAAAGATGAGAGGACTGAAAGCAATAAAAAGCTTCCAGTGACAATAATGAACTTAAAGTGGTAACTCAGTCTATACAGCAATTAAAAGTCTCCTTTAGGAAGTTCAGAAAATAGGAACTTAGCTTTCACTTCTAATGAAATAATTTGGTACCTCATTTAGATATAACATGTGTGTTCCAAATAGTAAGATTTTAAGAAGTAATAATTTTTGGTTCAGTGTTTATTACTTAAGTCATATGCGTAGCTATGAAGATTTAACTTGAGATTTTCTTTATGAATAAATAAGTACATTAGTGCATTTTACAACATATCTTGCTAGCTCATCTTTTCCTATAGAACAATACCCTTACATTTATACATTGTTTTGTTTGACAAAAAACCAAAGTCCAAGTGCTCATAGATTCAGAATGAACTGATTCCTGTGTACAGCACCTAGAAATTCTATCCCACTTGCAAAATTACAATCTGACAGAAAATATTAGCAAATCTAGGTAGTGATGTTATTTTCGTTTTCTCTTCATTAAAGAACAAAATGCTTACCGTTGATCTACATAAACAAATTTTCCATCCATGGCAAATCGTGTAACAAATTCTGTTGCTTTGACTTTTATCTCTCCACACTTTTGTGGAACAATATAAGGGTGTAACCTCCCAATTGCAACAAGACAGTTAAAGTTACTACTGTCCTTTTCTACATCATTTTCTTCTTCTACTCCCACCTCATTAGGAGGCCAATTCTTCATATACCCAGTACAGTGAATGGTACAGTATTTCCTGTGATCTAATAAAAAGAAATGAAATAAGAAGGAGTTATGGTTCAAAAATTAAACTGAATTACTTTCCAAAATTACATTTACCATGACACCAGCAACTACATTTTATGCTTACCTACAACAAACATACAAGACTATAGATAATTTTAGAGAGTATTTTTTAGTTAATTGTATACTACTTCATTTTGGCTTACCTGAACAGAGCACTTCTATCCCTATGTAAGATTTAGACAGATAAGGTATAGTTGTTGGCAGTTCAAACAAAGTCTAACAGAAAAAAAATAAACCAACAGTCTGGAAACACACAGATCACTTTCTCTTTACATAGTTTCATGTGTACTGTAAATTTAAATAAACTAGAGAGCCACTCTGTAGCTTCCAAATCAATTTACCTTTTTTGAACACGATGATCTTAACATATGCTTACTGCAACTGCCAAAAGAATCAGTCAAGAGAACAATCCAAAAAAACTTAGCTTATTTTCTATTTATCTTAGGCTTTTGAATTCCTCAATTTTCTGGGAACACAAATATTTTAAAAGTCTTAAATTATAGCTTACACTGTCATTTATTCCCATGGCTGGTAGAGTCTTTGCTGCCTATACAACACGCAAACACCCACACATGCATCAAGGCACAGAGATGACATTGTGTGTTCCACAGTAACCATCTTTCAAAAAATTGACAAAGTATACTTGGTATCTGTATTCTGAACAAACCACGCTTTACATAGATTTGATTGCATTAACCCTATCAACTACAGAATACCTATAATAACTCTGTAAAATGAAAAATTGAACTATCCTAACCATGACTGTCATAGTTTCTCTGATTGTCAAGGTGTCTTTCCTCAATACTGCTTTCCTGAGAAACTTTTATACAAGACAAATTCTCGTCTCACCAAGTTAGCTGGCACATCAAGGGGGACTGAATTCTATTTACTTAATGACAGATGAATTTTACAATTCACTATTGTATGGTATATCTCAACAATAACAGGCTATGTTGAAATACAAAAGTAAGTGGATTTTTTCATGGTTAAACAATTTCAGCACATGTTTGCAAACATCAATACTAAGGTATTAAATAAAAGCTGGAAATTACATTTTTAGAAAGATCCATTCACTTAAATCTTGACAACAGTATAATGCTGTACAGGCATACCAAAATATGAACTAAAATAAAATTATTGGAAAAATGAATGGAAATAGCACTGAAAAGTTAAGACCAAGAAAAAAAGGGAAATTCATAATTTTAAAGTACACACAATAAGTAAATCAGAAAAAAGAGTTGGTTTACTTGCTTTTTTCCTTTGAAACAGTAGATTTGGCAGGCCTTACAGTTATCTTCAAGACATAAGTTATTTAGTTTCATTCTTTTGATCTGCTCCAGTGCTTTAAAAAATGAGAAATTCTGAGATTTGACTACAACAGACAATGTGTTCCTCAACAGCCACTGTAACTCAGGTTTTCCTCCCTCTCTCTTTTCCAGGAGTGAAAAGGGAGGAGAAAGAGCACAATTGCACTGTTTTTCAAGACTTGTCTCTAGTACACATTTACATTTCTCTGTAGCTACTTTGTGACATCTGTGAGAAGTACAAGGCTCACACTACTGATTCGGAACTTACATACACCAAATTTCAAGACCGAAAGCCCCCACTTCATCTACACTGGTTGAATACCTTTCTTCTTTGGGTTGGGCAAGCATTCCTTTTCTTCTTTGACTGTGGTCCTACTACATTTTATCCGACAGAAGAAGGAACGTCGAGCACCAGAATTCAGTCGAGCTGGTCCACCTTGAAAATCTGTGTGTACTTGCAAGCCAGCTTACAAAGAATTAGTAAAGTAGTCAAAAACCAAAATCCAACAACAAAACTTCAGAATACAAGGCCTTTTCTTCATTTCAGCTTCCAGTACATTCTCCTTACTCTTTAATTTCCTAAAATTTGTCCTAGCAATTAAAAATGAAAAAAGTCTAATAACTTAAATAGGGCAAAGAAAACATGATTATCAGAGATGCTAACATTAAAAAGAACTACCACACTATTTCTAAACCCTTCTCAATATTTTGAATGGTATTTTAATAAATATGCTTTAAATTTTCAACTTCTATTGGGTACAAGGAAGACTGCAAAGATTCTTACAAAACCCATCTATCATAGTGATTAGCTGCACAGTACGTATTTTCCATATTTGAGATAACTGTAAACAAAATAAGATTCGGTTGAATTAGGATTGACACTTAGCATTTTCAGAGAAGACAGTGATTCTTGATACTGTAGTATTTTATTCCATGTTCGACTACATCAGGTCTTTTGTATTGACAAGACCTATCAAATACAAGAAAAAAGAGTAGCATGCCTGGTAGGAAGAACATCACACCACATCTTGGTAAGTGTTTAACAATGCAAATTTCAGTCATTATTATTATCTAATATAAATTATTTTCTGGGCTAGCTTTTAAACTGTAAGTGCATTCTAAGCAGCAGATAAGCATTCAAATATGTGTGGTTCATCAAAACTACATCTCAAGTTTGTACATCCATGCACATATGAACACATTAATAAGTCCTGCATAATAACTAAATTTATTAACATCTGTTTGAAAAAATCTGAGTGCATTCAAATATGACTTACTTTTCCCATCTATGAGCTTCTCTCTAGGTGAGATATCCGAAGAAGAAAGTTGCTCCTTAACTTTTGCAACGTCTTTTGGATGCAAGTAATCAAACAAACTTTGTCCAATTAAACTGGCCTGTTGAAAGAAAGAAAACAATACCAAAACCCAAAAGATGTAAGAACCACATCATTTTAGAACAGGACCCCATATATATTACTTATCTCAGAAAAACAACTTTCTACATAATTTAAAAAAAAAGTAAAATACCAGTTACTCTAAACATCAATATTTTGATTCATATTTAATTTGCTATTATTTAACATTATTTTTATAAAAACAGGATAGTAAAACCATAATATGTTCTTTCCTCTTTGCAAACTAGCAGATCTAGTTGGATATTAAAAAACAGTCCTGTAAAATAAAATTTTTTATTTGTGTACATAATATGATTCCTGATCCTAGCCAAAGAAGTTTACACACAAAATAAGATTACTCTCACAAATTACTGCGGGTGGGGGAGTGGGGGAGGGGACGTAGGGAAATATGAGGAAATACTCATGCTATCTAATGACTGAGATCTAATTTGGCCTGACAAATTGGCATCACTGATCTAAGAGCTGTCTGGAAGCAGGGGTTAGCTTATTTCAGCGCTCCTTAGGGGATATTTACAGGAATCCATTCAACCTGCTGACTCTGCTGATCCCAAGTAACTAACTAGTCAGCAGCATTACTGTAGGCAGCATTACCTTCTTTTGAAACAGGAAGGAATTCTCAGAAGTGGGCTAGTTTGGGTTTTTTCATTGCTTACCTTCACCACAGCAGGTCAAATCAATGAGCAGAAAGGAGCTGCGTTTACAAGCAGTATTCTAGATGCAAATTGCAACTCAGGTTGGACCCGTACCACTTGCTATGTTATCACTACATACATAAAAGGGAGCACTTTTCCCATAAGCCATAGCCAGATATGGGTTTAATGAAAAGCTTCTAAGAAAGCAGGATAAACATACAGCCACATTAATTTGCCCAGTCAACATCTAACCCTAATGCAAAGGGAAAGTGCCACTGGGAAGGCTAAAAGCAGCCTTGTTAAAAAAAAACAAAACAGGTGTAACAGATTAGGCTGCAGAATGGGATTCATAACCTAGAATAATTTCCAAATAAACTAATAAATGCATGGGTTGTCAGTCATGTTCTCTAAACCTTTGGCTGGAATAGCAAAGATCTTATGGGTCTGCAGGAAGGTATATCTGATGTGAGAGACTCCAAAAAGTACTTAGTCCTTGAGTAAATTCAGTATAAGAAGGTGTTTTTATAAAATAATAAATCTGTGTTATGCTTGTACCCATAAAATGATTCACTTCACTTTAATTTAAAAAGATATAGTTTTGGGTTTTTTTAACAAATAAAATAAAATAACATAAAATAAAACATCTATAAAACAGAGTCCAGATTTGTTATCCTTCCACTTTGAAGACAATGAACATAGCACAAATGGTTTCAAAGTTATGAAAATACACACATGGAATCACTAACTGTTTTAGCCTCTGTTTTTGGAACAGAAGTCATAGATAGAAGACTCATAGAATGGTTTGGGTTGGAAGGGACCTTGAAGATCACCTTGTTCCAATCTCCCTGCCATGGACAGAGACATCACCCCCTATACCAGGTTGCTCAAATCTGCATCCAACCTGGCCTTGAACATTTCCAGGGACGGGGCATCCACAGCTTCTCTGGGCAACTGGTTCCAACGTGAACAAGTTATAGTGCTTTGATTATTTGTGGTAATTGTCATGATGTTAAATATCAACTATGGAAGACACTTAGACTTTTCATATTTCTCTTATCCTAAAGGCTAAGCTAACTCACACTATACCATTTTCCTTCAAGTTAAAATTATACTCACAGACAGTGTGAATGCAGTGTTAGTTAGTGCATCTGAGCCTAAAGACATTACAAGGAAAACTAATTAAATGCCACTACTGAACTACCAATTTTCCTTGGCCTAAAAAGAACCCAAAAATCACTTCACCATTTAAAAGAAAATCCCTTGGAGATAGAACTTAGGACATCTTCAAATTATTCCTTCCTCTCCAACTAGCAATTTTTAAGGATGACTAATTGAAATCTGGTGCTATTACTCAGGTCATGAACATTGACTGTACCCCCAAATAGGAGGTTAAATCAAAGAAATTTCAAGAAATGATACACAAGGGGTGTTTTTCAGTAATACACAATAAAATGGAAAAGTTTAAAAAATTATAAAAAAATGCAAGTTAAAAGCAAACCAAGAAACTCAGTAATAACCACCTGATCATAATTAAGTATTTTGCAAACTGATTCTGAGACAAACAGAATTTTTCCTCTGTTGCATCCAACCACAAATAGGAATCCATCTGCAGCCTGAAAATATAAAGATACTGTCTTTAAAAACATACAATTAAAATATAAAATGAGTATTGATGACTACAAGGAAGCACGCTTTTAAACCTGATTTTAAAAATTAAGTAAGTTATAAATCACACCAAAAAGCAACTAAGATTACAAGGACCAAATCAGACCTTCAACTACAGGCAGCTAAAGTGTCTTAAACACAGCTTTCAGAAAACAGGTGGCCAGCTGCAAAACAGCTTAACTTGGGAGTCATCTTGCAGAACTTTGTGAAGTCTGTTATTGCAGCAAAGGAAAAAGAAAATAGTTGCAAAAGAGAAAGGGTAAACAGGTATGGGTATATGACAAAGTGCAAAAATAAGAAGAAAGATTTGCTTTTACATATTATTTTGCATCTTTTTCAAAGTAGATCTTTAAAAATTTAAATTAAGGAGAGCAAACAATTGCAAATATATTTATGTGCAATTAAAAGCATTCTCTATACTTGCATGCAGACTTCAATATTAACATAAAAAAATGTATTAAACATGCAGACTGTATACAGATTTATTATATTTTTAAGAGCTGCTGCCTGCCATGCTAACAAATCATCTTCTGTACCCCTTTATGAAAAAGCCTTTACAGCATAAAGCGTTTATACACCAGTACTTATCAAGTACATCAAAGCACTTGCTTGGACAAAAAGACGGGAAAAAAAAAACCACCCTCCAACTGAAAACCCAAGGTAACGACAAACTTCAATAAGAATATAATTTACCTGAGAGTTTCCTTCCACTTACCCTAAGGATTAATTGTCGGAGCTCATCATCCTTTAAAAACGAAGGTTTATACCTGACTTCTGTATAGGAGCTAGTGGAACCTGGAAAATAGATTATTTGTAGACATTACATCAAAAGTTATATTTTAAATTTACTTTAAAGAGAGTTATACTTGTTATTTTATAAATTTTCTTTGCAACTACAAGAGCTCAATAAAAAAATCTAAATTCTAAAAACACTAAAAATAAACAACCTCATAAATATATGCTGGTAATAAATATGGGCATACAACCAGTTTTTTCTTGCCCTTTAGCATAAAACCAGGAAACTTATGTTCAGATATCTTTAACATACTGCTAGAAAAATAGTATTATGAGAACTGAATTTTCTAGAAACATTTCGTTGGCCTGTTTCAGAACCTTTAGCATTTGCTGAATCGGAATAACTCCAACATCATCAACTGTTAACAAATAATGCTTCAGTGGTACTATATATGCAACAATGCAAAACCTTACTCTATGGTAGTTAAATTGAATGTCTCAATGTAATGAGACTGACTGACTAGATTTACTGGTCTAGCACCCATGGCAAGTACTCTAAAATAATTTTTAGCTATTACAAGCATTTCCACAGCTTTTTCTAGATATTTTCTTTTTTTTTAGGTAACTGGACTTTCCAGCAAATTTCAACATTTGCTATATTTCCACAGAGTATCTTGTATTTTCCAAAACACATTTGTTTTGAAGATACCTATAACAACTGGGATTAGTTAACCAAATTTTTATTCTGAAACAGTGCTGCCAAATATCCTGAAATCTTGTGTGCTGGTGATAGACCACGTGATACGCAATATGTGTTTGGATATAATTTGGATATAATGGGGAGGAAAAAAAAATCCCAAAATCTAATAGCAAAAGGACAGGAAAGAACATATCCCAGTTTCATCTTGACACTAAACTATTCACTGAGATCCATAATTAACTTTGCTAGCTGACTGAGGATATAAACTTTTGTAACTTCTTTTCTTGGTGCTCTCTAACACTTTATGTTGTTTAAGACTTTAATGTAAGCAACACCATCAACCATTCTGTTAAAGTAGGTTTTGCCTTGAAACATTCCTTTTGACTACTGTTCCTGCAGGCAAAAAAAAAAGTTTGAAAAATTATTATGTCCAAATGTAATTTTTTCTTTAGTTCACACAACTGTTTTCTGATTTATAAAATTACACTGTGAGAGACTTAACCTACTACTGAAGTGAGTTCTCTGTGCTCCTTATCAGTGCAACCACTTACATCAGTTTCCTTAGGCAAGTACTTTTTAACAGTCTTTTTCCATGATATTGTAAATTTCAAAGTCAATAGATAAACACAAAATTCCAATACTGAGAGAGTTGATGCAATCACAAATATGGGAATAACAAGCAGAAGTACGAAGACCATTTGCTTCTGTATTATCAGTATAGCTAGCAAGTATGATGAGAAGTGGAGAGATCACAGAACACACATTTAATTTGGGGATTGAAAAATAATGAAATCAAAGACAAATTTTCTTGATTGCTATAATTTTAAAAAAGAATCAAGGAGTGAATCAATTGCAAGGCACAGTCTTAGCAGAGAGAAAATATTAGGCACTGAATGGAGGTGTTTTTTTTCTGCTATAGTAAGCAAAAAGAAGAAATGAAGTTCCAGAAGTTACAAACATAAATTTAAATGAAGAACAGACTAGGAACTGAATTCAGCAAGGAAATATAAATTAAATGACCTTTGATTTATTTAACATCAAAGAAGGTACACAGTATAACTCCCGATAGAACAAGAACTTTCAGGATCAGTTTCCTAAAACCCACCTTTTAAAGATTTTAAGTGTTGCACAGCCATCCGTAACACTGTAAGCTTGTCTAGCTTTCATGCCATGGGATTGCACAGAGGTATCATAGCAGACAATTCCTCTATCAAATTATTCATTTTGTCTCTTCTTCGTTTCTCTGTTTGACTGTGAGCCTCTCTAAGAAGAAAAATTATTTTAAGAAAGATGTAGAACATGTAATATTCCCTATAATTTCATCAATTTAATTCTGGTTGCCAAAATTGAACATATCACACAAACATATTCTGGGAACTACTACTGCACTGAAACAGTTTTTCAGAAACCACTTGTATTTGACAAATGAATTGGATTCATGTGAATGAAGCAGAAACAGTTACAATAATGATGTGAAATACTGATGTGGGAAAAAATACGTCTAGCAAGCACTTGATTATTTGTGTCAGGAACAAGAGGCTATGAAGACTTACAAAAATTAAATTATTCTTGTGACCCTTGATGTCAAAGTGAATACTTTGACACCTTACTGCATATCAGAAAATTTTTGATGTCATTAGTAATCACTGGAAGACATTTGTGCTCCCTGACCATATCTCATCCTAGCTTGTGTAACTAAGTTGGGATATTCATTCCACTTCTATTTTTTTTTTTTTTTTGCACTTGCTAGAGGATCTCTGAATTCCATTTTATGCAAACTCACAACAATCGGAGATGAGCCAGGTTTTCTTGTTATCTCATTGCCTTAAAAATTATGCTTTATGGAAACAAACACAAGCATTTACTCGTAAGCAAATAGATAACACTTGTACATTTGCTCATAACAGATGTAGTGGAAACTGAAAGAAAATGCTATGCCTAATGTCACCAGAGGTATTTCAGAAAGCTTTTCCCTTCATTCACCTGATAAGGTGGGGGTTTCAGCCTCTGGGAATACCTTGTTTCTCATGTTTCACCTCTTGGTAAGCTTCTGCCCAAGAATGCAACGACAGAAAGAGAGCTTCACTTAATGGGCCGTTTTCATCAGAAAACCCCTTCTAATATGTGTGACAGCACACATCCCAAATATGTTTGTGTCTCAGGTCACTTTTTCTGTAATTCTGTCTAGTGGAGCTTGCTAGCTTTTCTAGCTGATATCCTCCCCTCTAACATCATCAGCAGATCAAGTAAAGTGTAATTCATTTGTTAAATTCCCTGCTTACCCAGAAGACAAGCTATCCACTTAAATAAAATGAAAAGTATTTTCCTTCCTGATTGAGACCGAAGACAGTGGCAGTTAACCAACCTAAGGGACAGTGAGTTTTCATTAACTGACCTCCAAAATTCTTACACTTAGGCATACTGTAACAAGAAAGCATTAAAGGTAATCAAGTTAACTACATCTGGCCTGTTGAGAAACATAAAGCGACAATTTTAAAGACTTAGTCTCTATTTTTATTATTTTTTCCTGAAAATAAATCTACTCCACACACAAATAATTCTGGGTCATTCATCCCAGCAATTAGCTTTTCTCTCTCTAAAGCCTTTTTTAAAAATATAATTCTATCGGTTATTCAGGTTCACCCAATTTTTCCTTCATGTCAGGTCAGAACCGCCAAGTAATATATTGAGCTGTAAACCACAAGAAGACAGATACAAACATTCAGGGAAGGAGAACATCTCTAAGAGTCAATTGCAAGTAACAGAAATGTGAACAGGTGGATGCACAAAGTGAGGATGATTCTGTAAGTCGGCTGTTAGGTTCCCCAGATAAAAAGGGGCAGGGAGAAAGCAAAGTTCTCCAATAAGCTTGAAAAAACCAACATTGGAGGGAGATAACTTTTTAAGCAAGCCGTCACAAGCACCAATATCTTCTAAATACATTTTTTCTCCAACTGATGAACTCAAACTTAAGGAAAGAAAAATTAACAATACCACATGAAAGTTATTAAAGCAAGGCACAAAACTGAATCTTGTCTAGCAATCTGGGATACTCAGTAAGGAAAAATGAGTTTTGGTGGTAAACAAAAAAACTCTAAATATATTTTGGAACACTTCCATTTTATTGAAACGACAGGAACACTTTGTAATTATTACTGTATAATTATACACACCGTATACATATATATAACTGTACTGTATAAATAATGTTTTTGACAGCAGTGGATTATGTATTTCTGCTTTGATATCTCTGCTTAAATGACAAGTGAAGGACACTTTTATTTTTAAAACAACTTTATAAAACAGCTCCAGTTTTACTAAGTGGCTTGACCATCTGAGATATCCTGCAACACAACTTTCATGAAAGCTAGTAGAAAATAAAATCCTCAAGGAGACTCTAAAAATCACTGTACATTTAGGGGAGAAAAAGTTTTCTGTTAAACATTTGACCATTTTAATAAATGTTTTACAGTTTTAATAAACATTTCCCACAAACTCATATTATCTCATAGTATCTGCTAGAAAAATGTACTTTTTTTGTGAATTAGTACCTGAAATCTTTTACTTTAACTTGTTCTTCATCTTCACTCCTAGAGAAAACAAGATACAGTTTTATGTTGCATATATAATACTAGGCACTTCTTTCCTTCCACAAATTCAAAAAGAAAACACTACAAATTTACTATGGCTTTAAAAAGCAAAGACACAAACATTCCCAATACAAAAATGATGTAGCAAGTCATGCATAATAGAACGATACAAAAGCATATCTTCCAATATTGATATATATGTGAACATATTATGGGGATATGTCCTAAGTATAGGGCTATTTCTATCCTGGAGAAAACAAAATTAATGAAACATTCAAATTACTTCTATCCAGGCATCTTTTTTTTTTATTTTTAATAACTTCAAAGAAATTTTGTCAATTCATGTTTCCAAAATCCTATTGTCAAAGGATGAAAAAAACAATCCTAGTCTAGACCTGGCCCAAAATACACTGTAATTTTTCACAGACAGAAAAAGTGAAAATCGAGTATTTCCCCATGCCTTTATGACCATTTCAGAAGATGCTTATGCTGTACCAGGGTTATAAGGAGACAGGCCAATCAGTCAGCAGCTCTCTCCTATGAGGAAATGGAAGTAGAAGGACAGCTGGTGACTAGAGCTTTAGTAAAGACCCCAAAAGCTGCTGCCACCTGTAACAAAGCACTGATGCCAGTGAGTATCCAGCAGCCACAGCCAACTTCACACACGATTCAGAGATCTAGCTCTTCACCCTGGAATTTCACTGGAATTCTGGAATCTGCTACACAGCCTACTCAGGAGTAGGCTGGGCTCAGAAGAGCTGAGGAGTTTTCTTCAGTGACAGTGTTTCAGATTTAGACGATAACAATAACTAATATTTTTCTTTCATTTTAGAATAAACTTTTAACAGCAATGCACATGTACCTAGACCTGGACAGGCTGCAGAGGTGAACCTCAGCAGAAGTTACATTGACCACGAGAGCAGAAGAGGTAAGTGGGAGCCAGATCAACTGCAATGCAGCTTGCAGCCTGTTAACTAACTTGCCTTCTCCCTCAGGAGCTCCGCTTGGTGAAGAAATTAGAACAAATTTGCTGCTCAAGCAATCAGCCTTCAGTGTATTTATATAGCCTCTGCCCTAACAGTGCTGTTACTGATATAAATAACTAGATTAACATTACCTTGACCACTTTTCCTTTTTCAAAAAGGGAAAAAAAGGAAGTCCTTGGGAACTATAGCGCAGTAAATCTCACCTCTATGCCTGGCAAGATTATGGAGCAGATCCTCTTGGAACTAACAGGATCTAAGGCACATGGAAAATAAGGAGGCAATTGGTGACAGCCAACATGGCTTCATCAAGGGCAAATCATGTCTGACAAATTTGATGGCCTTTTACCACATTGCCACAGCACTGGTAGACAAGGGCAGAGCAACAGATGTCATCTACCTGGACTTGTGCAAAGCATTTGACACTCTCCCACATGACATCCTGGTCTCTATATTGGAAGACAAGGATTTGATAGATGGACCACTTGGTGGATAAGGAACTGGAGGGATGGCTGCACTGAAAGGGTTGTGGTCAATGACTCAATGTCTACATGGCAGCCAGTGTGACAAGTGGTGCTCCTCAGGGGTCAGTACTGAGACAAGTCCGGTTTAACATATTTATTGATGACATAAACAGTGGGACAGAGCGCAAGTCTGCCAATGACATCAAACTGTTTGGTGCAGTTCACATGCTGGACAGAAGGGATGCCATTCAGAGGGACCTGGACAGGCTGGAAAGGTGGGTCAATGTGAACCTCATGAATTTCAACCAGGCCAAGTGCAAGGTTCTGCACGTGGGTCAGGGCAATCCCAAACATAATACAGGTTGGGCAGAAAATGGACTGAGAACAGCCCTGAGGAGAAGGACTCGGGGATGCTCGTTGATGAGAAGCTCAATATGACCCAGCAATGTGCGTTTGCAGCCCAGTAAGACCAACCATATCCCAGGCTGCATCAAAAGAAGTGTGGTCTTGTGAGACTCCACCTTGAGAATTCTGTCCACCTGTGGAGCCCTCAACATAGAAAGGACATGGAGTAAGTCCAGAGGGCCACAAAGATGATCGGAGGGATATAGTACCTTTCCTAGGAGGACAGGCTGAGAGAGTTGGTGTTATTCAGACTGGAGAAAATCAGGCTCCGTGGAGACCCTACAGCATCCTTTCAGTACCTAAAGGGGACTGACAGGAAAGATGGGGATCAACTCTGTATCAGGGAGTATAGGGATAGGACGAGGGGTAATGGTTTGGAACTGAAAGAGGGTAGATATCATGAAGAAATTGTTCATTATGAGGGTGCTGAGGCACTGGAACAGGTTGCCCAGATAAGCTGTAGATGCCCCATCGCTGGAACTGTCAAGACCAAGCTGGTCTAGTGGGAGCAACCTGGTCTAGTGGGAGGTGTCCCTGCACACGGCAGGGTGGTTGGAACGAGATGATCTTTAAAGTCCCTTCCAACTCTAACCATTCTATGATTCTATATATGGAATGACTAGATTGTCTCTTCCTCCAAAGTCCCCAGACTTTCACAGGTATTTTTATTTGGTTAGTGATGTACAAGGAAATTTATGGGGAATTGCATTTGTAATTCAATAAAATGCCCAGCATAATCTTGTGCATACCAATAGAGGATTAAGCCATTCTTTGCCCTTAGGCAACTTGAGATACTTCTTCCAGCCCTTGAAATAGTTGTAATGGAGAATGAGCTTTTAGTTGTTTGCAATTTTGTTTCTTTTAGAAGCTGAGTTTTGCTAAGAATGCAGACCAGAAGTTGCAGGACTTTCAGGATATCCCAAGTGGACTTTAACACTGTAATTGATTTATACTAGCAAAAATTGAGTGCAAACTTGACTCCACAACAATCAGTAAGATTCTTTACCTCTTTGTTCAGTATGGCCAAGATCAACATTAAGGATAACTGCAGTGTGACTGTTAAAGCTGAACTTCAACTAGAAAAACGGGCTGGATATAAATCCTCTTTCAGCCAGGCTGTTGTTTTTTCCCCTGTTCTTTCCCTGCAGCTAACATTGGGGAACAATTCATATTCTAAACCAACATTTTGTCAAGATCTTTGTGTCCAAAGAATGAAATAAGTCCACCTTCCACATAATTTATTTCACAGATAAAAGTAACAGTACAAAGGTTTTTCAGTATTTCTGTTGAGGTTGCAGTGTGCTTCTGCTGTCTCAGGGAATTATGTCCGAGTGGTTTTTAAATTGCATTTCAACATCTTGGGGGAAATACAAGTCATATTCCAGCTAAGATATGCGAATGTCCACTTTACATTTTAAAATTAACACAGAAGGTTTAGAAAAAGCATTAAATTGTTGCAGTGTCTATGATCAACTACATGAACACTGGGTGAAATTCTATGTCATGGCTATAATGCATGTATACTTAATTGGTACTAGAAAGAACAGAATGCATATTAATCAGAAACCACCTTTAAAAATCCACCTTTTCCTCTATTTTCTCGATTGATTTATGAAACATACTTCCCCGTTTCTTCTACAATAGAAGCAAAGCTTTTAAAGACAGGAGTATTTTTATTCATACTTTTCCATCATGAGCAACATGGAAAAAAACCACAAAGAAACAAACAAGTTATCCCCAAAGAAAGATTTTTATACTACCCAATAAGCAATTTACCAAACACTGACTGCCCTGCAGAAAGGGATCTGCGGGACCAGGCCCAATATGTGTCAGGATTGTGCCCTGGCATTCAAGAGGGTAAACTGCATTCTGGGGTGCATCAAACACAGCATGACCAGCTGGTCAAAACAGGTGATTATCCCACTGTACTCAGCATTGCCTTGGCTTTACCTTGAATACTGTATGCAGTTCTGGGCCCTACAATTTAAGGAGGATTTTAAGGTACCTGAATGCATCCAGAGGAGGACAAAAACCTGGTGAAAGGGCTGGAAGGAATGTCCTATGAGGAGTGGCTAAGGACTCTAGGTTTGTCTAGTTTGGAGAAAAGTAGGCTGAGAGGTGACCTCATTACTCTCAACAGCTTCCTGGAGAAGGGCAGAGGGAGACACTGATCTCTTTTCCCTGGTATATAGTAATAGGACACGCAGGAATTGTTCAAAGCTGCACCAAGGGAGGTTTAGACTGGACATTAGGAAGCATTTATTTACCGAGAGGTTGGTCAAACACTGGAACAGGCTTCCTGGAGAGGCTACATATGGACAAATACATTTTCTAAGAAAGGTATCCAAGTGCAGAAAAAGAAATCACAAAGTAATCATGGAATTAATAACTGTCCCATGACATATATACACCAAGGGTTTACTTACACTGCACAGCAAATCTTAACTCTGGTTTGTCACCTTGTAATAGCATTCTTTTAAGATAGTTGTGGTAGTTCTATTTTAAAAAGCACCTAACAAGGTTAACACAAACAAACAAAAAATGTTTACATGCACCAGTCCTAAAAGGGTATGAAAATTTTCCTTCACTTCCCTAGTCTTTTTATTTAACTGTTATTTTTCATTTGTTCCCTTTCTTACCTTATCTTCAATACTAACAATTCTGGTAAACTAATAAGCAAGTCAGAGTGTCTTCTTAGAATTAAATATCAAATCTATCCATCCTGTTAATTAGCTATATGTTTATCACCTGGTACTGTACAAAAACCTGCCGTTAGATAAAGCATTCCTCAAGGCAAACCATGCAGCTCATCTGGCCAACCAGGAAATTAGGACATACTTATAGCACTGAAAACAGGAATGGATTAATTTATTAAAAAGTACCTTTTCTGAGGATCACCATCAACTTCAACTGTATCCCTGCAGAAACAGGGATATAAAGTAAGCAAAATGTATTTTGAAGCACAAAAAGATGACTTAATATACCAGATAAAAAAAGTAAAAAAAATTTAGTGGAACTACCTCTTGATTAAATATATTCAGCGAGAACATTAGTTTTTAGAAACTAATTACTACTTCTTTTAAAACAGTACTTTTTCAGTTAGTATTTCAACTCAGACATTAGTATTTTTTAATGACAGAAGTTCATGAAATCAGAGATTCAAACTTCAGGGAAACGCTTCATCAAACCGCACTTTTACTTAACAGGCAGAAATCAACAAGTCCTACTGAAAAGGAATGGAGACTTTTTTTCCCAGAAAAAATGTGTTTCTGGAGATTTCAGTGATCTAGAGGATACACTTGGATCTCCAAGCTGACTATTACATCAGCATCCACAGTAGGGCTACATTCAACAGACTGTAAAAGGAGAAGTGATTAAAGAGAAATACCCTAATCACAAATACATGTAAATTTCCCACACACCCCACTTTTTTAAATGTAGATTTTCCACACTAGTTTAGCCATACTCGTAATGCACTAGATTGGCAGGCTGACTTGTACCCGTTACTTCTGGCTGATTAATATAGCTTTGAATAGATCACTTTTTAAAAAAAAAAAAATATTTTTCTATGTAGATGCCATTAAACCAAATAATCATTTGTTTGGCAGCTATAAAACAGGATAAACCAGTCAATAGTACCATCTCCATACAGTATGACCCACTTTAAAAGACTGAGTACTGCTGCAGGACCTCGTTTTTAGGTCACAGGTCTGTCTGGACATCTAAGTAAGTGGCTGCCCTGGTCACTGAAGAAGCAGTTCTGATTCTGCAGTTCTAGATCAAAGAGCTTAACTAGTAATCTTGTTTCATGGTTTAAGGTGATCTACTAGTGTGCACTTGTGAGACTTCAAGCAACTTAATAACAATTTGCTGCAAAGAGAACTTGCCTTTACTAGAAGTCAAAGAAGAAAGAAGATAAAAAACCCAAAAGAAAAAGAGATCAAGATTGCACTGTTACAGACACATTACCCGACACTTCAGGACAGGAAATGGCATTATAGAATCCTACATATAACCTTAATTTTTTTTCTATTATTTTTTCTATTTTTAATAACTCAGGACTGTCAAAAAGTGCATTTGGAAAAAAACTACAATGTATTATGGTAATAAAGAAAGGAAAGACGATTAGTTACCACATTGCATAAAAAACAGATTATTGTCTCAAATTTGAGACACACACAGAATCAATTTACTTACTGGTTATCAGAATCACTTCCTTTGCGCTTCCTTGGAATCTCAGCCATAGAACCATTGAAAGAAGTGGTGGTAGCTGACTTAGTTATTGGATTCACGAGGTTGGTGACTCCAGAAGCAGTGCACGGGTTTCCATCTCTTGAGAAATTATCTGTGAATAAGAAAAAAATTGCTCAGTGACCAGTATGATCTATATCCATTTTGACTTTCATTTGGAAAATAAAGTTGTCTGTGGCTACCTTCTATGCCTCTGACACAAAACCATAAAGGTTGCACTGTTACAACTTAAGTACAGAAAAGAGTATATTGTCTTCCCACAGTCCTGTAACAATCTCATCAACCTAATCAACGCACCAATGCAATATAAAACATGCCTATTATCTTCCTCACACAACCTTAGCAGACTATACGCTTCAAATAACCTGCTGCAAAATCACAAAATGTAGCATTACCTAGCAGAACACAATACTGACTAACACTAAATTCAGCTTAAAAACCATGTTTCTTAACTGAAAAATGGTTATGGAAAACTTTCATTTTTTGGACATACAGCTTGTTTAAAAAAAACTGTGTTTCTGATCCAATTTACACAACTGACGTTATATGTGATTGTAGAATTATAAGAGTCTCAAAAGCTTGATAAGTTCTGCCTTAAAAGTTCCCTTCACAACCCTCTGCCCAAGAAAAACTGCTTTGTTTCTGGGAGGGATAAAAGAAAAGCCACAAGCCAAAATAATTCTAGCAACCTCCTGGGAAAGGAAAACTGCCTCCAGAAATCTCAGTGCTATTACATGTCCTTTCTACGCAAAGCTAACACAAAGAATCACCTGGCTGATCTTTAGGCAAATAATCAGAATTAACTCCGTTCAGCAAACCTAGGCAACTCCTTTAGACTTCCTGTTCTAGCAAGGAAAGCATCCTATGTGACACATCTAGAAACAATGTAAGAGTTAATTCCATGAAGGGAAGATGAGGGATTGAGAACGGTCATTTAAGGAAGCAACAATCTCTTTTAGCAGGAGGTAAAAACCAAGATGGGTTCTTTCAAAATCCATCAGGAAGAAAAACTGCATATTTTACTGTGGG